>LBNU01036154.1:44403-73008 GCA_014162995.1 Artemisia annua | reverse complement strand
TTTTATATTTATCCATAATACAAGTAGAAGATAAATACAAAAAATATAGATAAGAAGCAATTAACAATAGGATTAAAACTTTTAAATAATTATCTTTAATAATAAAAAAACTATAATTAAACATCATAAATCAAATAAAACAAAGATTAAATTATTTGTTTTTTAATAAATAAAAATATATGATTTAAAAAATTTTAAAAAAAAAACCCGCGCGTGCGCGGGTATTATAACTAGTTTAAACAATAGCACAAAAAATTCCTCACATTATATCAAACCAGGCTTTTTTTCTTTTTTTTCTTTTTTTTTAAGAATATTACAACACTGAGTAACGCCTTTTGCCTTTAACTACCATAATACCTCGAAACGTAAGATAAAAATATATCAAGATTTATGAGATGAAAATTATAACACAATTTTTCCATATATTGATTCATATATAAAGACAGTAATTAAATTAATACAAAACATTAAAATGTATAGCATGCGTATCATACATTATCGATTTAGCAAGATAGCACATAATGTCACTTAATACTTGTTATGCGGCATAAGACAGTAAAAAGAATACATATACACTACCAAATAAAAGAAAATAACAATTTCATGCAAGTATAGAACATTACCCAAATTTATCATAATGTCGTATATTCATAATAAGTGTTGCTACATTACACATTATAGAGTTGTGATAGAACTTTGCCAGCATAAATATTCATATCAATATTACAATTAAATTGTTACGAACAAGTTCACAATATATGCTAAACAAGTCATCACTCAATTCTGATTGTTTCGATTTATGCATGTTCACGTGGCATCTTTTCATGTATATATCCATGTTATGTCACTTATTATTATTATTATATTAACAGGGCCTATTTTGAGGTAAACAAGAAGCTAAGTAAACTTGCACATAATCTTTCAACATATGGACACGCAATCAACAAATAATTCTTAAATAATTGCTCTAGTTTGCATTCGTTATCCATAAAACTTATTCATATTAATAACTATATCCACACAAAAAAAAAATAAAAAAAAAAATAAAAAAAAATAAAAAAATTATAATGTTAACAAGAAGATAAATCACAATTTATATTTGTTAACAAATATACTATATGGACACACAAAAAAATTTTATATCTTATTAGCAGCATGTTTGTTAACAAGAAGATAAATCACAATTGTCTTTATAATGTTAACTAGAAGGAAAATAAATATGTAATACGAAGCATATTAACATCATACTAAGCATTTTATCTAATTATTCGAGGACTTTTATTTGGAATCGATTTGTCTATCACGCTGCAGCCGTGCCATAGACTTACTACCATTCATTGGTTGTACCTTTGGGACATACATTTTAATTGGAGAATTAGCAGCATTTATATTATCTAGTCACTTATTGAATATCACAATCATGCTGGAAATTACTAGATCTGGAATATAAATTGTCCCTTTAACATAAAGTTCATATTCATTACTGTGAGGATCAATATTCATATCATAATTCATTCCATATTCCTTGCTGCTCATTCTCTCCCCCTGAATGAATTATCCGTTTCAACATCCCATTATTGTGCGTTGTGGTGGATTTACAAGAAACATATACCGCACATTTATAAAATTCTTATATGGGAAACATATGGTTTGTGACCAAAACCATTCTGATGGGGAGGATTCGTTATAGATTGTTGGCAAGATGCGATTCATATGTCATAATATGCCCCATAAACTAAAAGTTGTGTTCTCATAATTATTGGCTTTGCAATCAACTGAAGACGTTTTATAAACGTTTCAACAAAAGCAATTCGCGTATGAACTTGGGCTACATAAAGTTCAACACTTATTCCAATAATTGCCCATCATATGGAAGTATTCACCAATATTTCCAAAAATACAATCTGAAAAACCATGCTCGCATTTTATAAGCCGAGCCATTAATCACGCTAACCTTAAGTTGCGTCTTTGATGATCATTTTGACGATGCATCGATTTTAAAACTCAAAATGATCCACATCGCGGATGTACAGACCTACATACATCCGCTTTATATTCTTTCCAAACTTTATAAGGTAAAATCCTTACCTTAATTGGTGGTGATATATAAACAATTAACTTCCATTCCATTTAGAACTATCAAATCTATCTTTGAAAAAACTTGTGGTTTTTCTATACATTTCGCATCATCATTGACTCGGGATGGTCCAACCGGTCATGCCACTCAATAAAATAATCTTGGCTCATAAACTCTAGTTTATAACCACATGTGCTTAAATTGCATGTTCTATGTAAACATCAAATAATACGAAGATTTTAATACAACATCATATTTCTCCTATCAAAATCTTATAAGCTCTTTTATGATTTTCACATACTTAATAGTATAATATTACATTACCTTTTAGCATTATCAAATAATAAAGCCTGATTTATACCACTAAAGTATATCATTCATCAATTAATCAAGTATCTCACAAGCAAACAAAAGCACCTGATATGATAAATCAAAACATACACTCCGTATCTAAAGTTAATGGCACAATTTGAGTTAACTAAGTCATCATATTCTCATATTTAGATATTTTCATTGCTCTTATGCGACATTGTTACACCAAAATGAATCTCATACTTATAATCTCGCTAATTTATGCGATCATATATATAAAAAATTAAGTCTTATAAATGCAAAACACCTCCAACTTAAAACACACTGTATAATGTTAAGTGGTGTTATATTCACATAGTATGAACCGATAGACAATTTGCATGCATGCCTTAAATTTATTCTTTAATTCAATGTCAAACAACTTTAGGATAAGCACGAGCTTTATAAAAAATTATATATCTTCCTTTAAAACAATATAACTACTGCAGTTTGATAGCTAGCAAATCTCTCTTGCATATATATAAGTAATAAACTTAGTACATTAGTAACTTTTAGCTCACTTATGTTAAAAACTAGTAGTCTGTTATATTATTATGATTGAAAAAATTATATTGTATACGACAATTCATATCCCTACAATTGACGACGATTCAATATTTAATAAAAGAAGTTTGTACGTAACACATGGGCATACAGTTAGCTTTGTATAAATCTTTTATATAATAAAACAAAACCCCAAGTGGGGACTTTTCCATTTCAAAAAAACTAAACCATACCTTATTTAGTAATAATATTATTTAAAAAAAAAGATTATTTTCTTATTATGTAACATTTTATATTTATCCATAATACAAGTAGAAGATAAATACAAAAAATATAGATAAGAAGCAATTAACAATAGGATTAAAACTTTTAAATAATTATCTTTAATAATAAAAAAACTATAATTAAACATCATAAATCAAATAAAACAAAGATTAAATTATTTGTTTTTTAATAAATAAAAATATATGATTTAAAAAATTTTAAAAAAAAAACCCGCGCGTGCGCGGGTATTATAACTAGTTTAAACAATAGCACAAAAAATTCCTCACATTATATCAAACCAGGCTTTTTTTCTTTTTTTTCTTTTTTTTTAAGAATATTACAACACTGAGTAACGCCTTTTGCCTTTAACTACCATAATACCTCGAAACGTAAGATAAAAATATATCAAGATTTATGAGATGAAAATTATAACACAATTTTTCCATATATTGATTCATATATAAAGACAGTAATTAAATTAATACAAAACATTAAAATGTATCGCATGCGTATCATACATTATCGATTTAGCAAGATAGCACATAATGTCACTTAATACTTGTTATGCGGCATAAGACAGTAAAAAGAATACATATACACTACCAAATAAAAGAAAATAACAATTTCATGCAAGTATAGAACATTACCCAAATTTATCATAATGTCGTATATTCATAATAAGTGTTGCTACATTACACATTATAGAGTTGTGATAGAACTTTGCCAGCATAAATATTCATATCAATATTACAATTAAATTGTTACGAACAAGTTCACAATATATGCTAAACAAGTCATCACTCAATTCTGATTGTTTCGATTTATGCATGTTCACGTGGCATCTTTTCATGTATATATCCATGTTATGTCACTTATTATTATTATTATATTAACAGGGCCTATTTTGAGGTAAACAAGAAGCTAAGTAAACTTGCACATAATCTTTCAACATATGGACACGCAATCAACAAATAATTCTTAAATAATTGCTCTAGTTTGCATTCGTTATCCATAAAACTTATTCATATTAATAACTATATCCACACAAAAAAAAAATAAAAAAAAAAATAAAAAAAAATAAAAAAATTATAATGTTAACAAGAAGATAAATCACAATTTATATTTGTTAACAAATATACTATATGGACACACAAAAAAATTTTATATCTTATTAGCAGCATGTTTGTTAACAAGAAGATAAATCACAATTGTCTTTATAATGTTAACTAGAAGGAAAATAAATATGTAATACGAAGCATATTAACATCATACTAGAAGGGAAAGAAATAAATCTATAATACGAAGTGAATTTCAATATTGATTTTATGTTTGTAATCATGGTTTACTATTATATGATTCATAAGGCGTATGATAAATCATATAGCTATAACAAGTACGGTTCTCAAGAATTGAAAGAATTATAATAGCATATTAATGTTAAACGAGTTAACACACTGTACGGTTTAATATGTATGATTATATAGATACCAAAACAATTTGCAACTCAATCATAAGATTACATATGTATGATTATTAAACAACTAAATTCATGTAGTGAGTACCATACATGATCGTATAGAAAAATATTCTCAGACAGACTTTTTTTCTTATTTAACATGCTTTTGCTACAAAGAAAATTTTAGGGTAGCTTCTTCTTTCTTCTTTATAAATTCATGCACAAACAATAGTAAATAATTATCACTATCCTAATATTTTAAGACATTCTATACATTTTTTTTTTTTTTTTTTTTTCTAATCCAACATATGTAAACATCTGCTACTCAATAATAATGAATATATGGGAGAGAAAACTTATCTTAAGAATGATAGGTTGGACCAATAAAATCAAAATCGCTTAGGCTCGTTTTGCAATCAGTGAACTTTCCCAATCTAATCTGTCGAAAGCAATATAAAAGAAAAACATAATATTAGAGCGTGCTGATAACGTGTTGTGAAACTAATAATAAAGAAGAGAACAAGGAACAAGAATAAAGATCAAAACATGGAAGAATAGTATTATTCATCTCTCTATAGAGGTATGTATATATAGTTACAAGGTGGAGTATTCCACAAGATACAATACACTAATTAAGGTAACTACTAACATTAAAAGATATGGACATCCATTCCATATTTATCCATAACAATGGTATATTAATCTATGAAATATTTAAGCTTTAATGGTAATTAGGGAAAATTGTCCAAAAATACTATCAACTTGCCACTTATTCCTTTTGTATACCATGAACTTTTTTTTTTTTCCTATTGTATACACAAAATTTACTAATCTTCCTATTGTAGCTATGAATCTGACGTGGCATGTAGTTAATTACATAAATTTACATGAATCGTCCATGTGGCTCAAAACAATTACACCATTCGTCCTTGAAACAATTACATAAAAGGTCCTTATAGCACAAGAGTTAAAATATTTGCATCGTTAGTCCTCATTGAGTTAAAATATATGTATCGTTAGTCATCATTGACTATAGGGTTAAAATATTTGCATCGTTAGTCCTCATTGAGTTAAAATATTTGCATCGTTAGTCCTCATTGACTATATAGTTATAATATTTGCATCGTTAGTCCTCATTGAGTTAAAATATTTGCATCATTAGTCCTCATTGAGTTAAAAAAAATTGCATCGTTAGTCCACATTTTCCTAAACCCTTAAACCCTAACCCTTAAACCTTAAACCCTAACCCTAAACCCTAAACCTTAAACCCTAACCCCTAGACAAAAGATTTTTATACCACATTTTTCTCATGTTTTTATCTGTTTCTTCCGTTTTTCTCACGTTTTCATATATTTTTATCCGTGTTTATACACTTTTATCCAAGATTAAAAGTTGCACATTTGGTCCCCAAACTGTCTCATATCTCGCGCATTTTGATCATATTTTAGTAACGATCCTTAAAAAAGTTAAAAAAAAAAACTTTTTAATATTTTTATTTTTTTTAATTTAAAAAAAAATATTTTTTTTAAAAACACTTTTAACTTTTTTAAAAAATATTTTTTTAAAAAATAATTTAAAAAAAAATAAATTTAAAAAAAAAGTATTTTTATTTTAAATTAACTTTAAAAAAAATAATTTTTAAATTGATTTTTCAAAAAAATTTAACTTTAAAATAAAATTGAAATTTTTTTCTTTTTTTTTTAATATGTTTTAATATTTTTATTATTTTTTTAATTTTAACTTTTTTTTAAAATTTTAATTTTAAACTTTTTTTTTCTAAATATTAATTAAAAAAAAGATTGTATCTATATTTCAAAAAAAATGTTAAAAAGTTTTTTTTTAAACTTTTTAACGACCGTTAACAAAATAGGATCAAATACGCGAGATATGAGACAGTTTGGGGACGAAAGGTTTATTGTTTATTGTTTAGGGTTTAGGGTTTAGTGTCTTGGGTTTAGTGTTTTGGGTTTAGTGTTTATGGTTCAGGGTTTAGTGTTTAGTGTCTAGGGTTTAGGGTTTAGTGTTTAGGGTTTAGTGTTTAGTGTCTAGGGTTTATGGTTTAGTGTTTAGGGTTTAAACCCTAAACCCTAGAAGAAAACGAATAAAAAATGTGGCAAAATATTTGATAAAAAAAGTGTGGTAAAAGATTTTGTGAAAAACTAGAAGGGGGGGGGGGGGGTTGAATAGTTTTACGTCTTTTTAATTTACAAAAACTTTGTTTATGAAAACACCAATTCGACCTTTATATATATCACCAAGAGACTTGCACAATTATAAAATACAATATCAACAAGTATTTGATATGACAAATATGAAAGTAAGTAAATAAGTAAAAAGATAGAGTTGGAAAAATGGCACCGTGAGACAAAGGATTTATAGTGGTTCGGCTACGAATCTCCTCTTCGTCCTACTCCACTCCCCGAGCACCTAACTCGGGAGTTTTCTTCACTATGTCAACAAGCTCCCTTATGGCGGAGAAAACCTTACACAACTTTTGCTTACACCGGCTTAACGACACAAAGCTAAATGTCGGGTCCTAATAGTAGCTAGAACCAATCTCACAACACACCACGACTTCTTCACAACTTGAGCACACCACAACTTCGTCACTACTTCTTCACAACACAACTTCTTCACTACTTCACTACTTCACTACTTAATCTTCACCACTACCCTACTTCTATTCACAACTAACACTCCTAGAACTACTTATAATGTTCACAACACAACTACACAAGAGCTATACACAATATACACAATCAATATACAATACTTCTTAAACTTGAGGTTGAAGGAGTATTCTTCTCTTGCACTTTGGATGATGGTGGATGATGAGGGATTGAATCACTTGAAACAAGGATTAGTAATCTAATGATCAAAGGGTTTTGGAAGATGTTTAGAGAGATTTAGATCTGAAAATTTTCGTGCAAGAGGTGAGGAAAAATACCAGATTTAAGGTGGTATTTATAGGGGAAAAATTCTGACAAAATCTGACACAGGAGCGTGCCGGTCCCCTTAATTCATGGCCGGTCCCCTTAAAATTAAGGGGACCGCCCCTTATAATTAAGGGGGCCGGCCTACTGTAACGGCCAGATTTTTTTGTCTTTAGTGGGGAAAGTTTATTTGGTGAAAAACTAACTGATTTTGGTTAAAAATTTGAATTCATATATTTAGTATGATTAAAGCATTTTTCTTTATTACCAAAAATTGTTTTTCAAAAATATATAATATGTTTATATAATTAAATAAACTTTGTAGTAATTAATTAAATACCCCTTTGATCATGAGATGTATTAAGCACTTGTTTATTCATACCTTAAGTGATTAAGTTGGATATAATGATATAAACTAGCTTAATACTTGTTTACGTAGTAATCTTACGTTTAATGATTTTATATTTTGTGATCATCAAAACATAGAGATATCGAAAACAATAAATAACGTTTTTATTCATATTATTTATGTCAACAAATTTGATAAAAAAAATGCATGTGGCATAAAAATGTGGCAATAGATTTGATAAAAACATGAAAGAAATGTATGAAAACATATAAAAACGGACGAAAACTGATAAAAACCTTTGAAAACATGAGAAAAACGGACGAAAAGGGATAAAAACGTAAGAATAGTTAATGAGGACTAACGATGCAAATTTTTTTAACTCAATGAGGACTAACGATGCAAATATTTTAACTTTATAGTCAATGAGGACTAACGGTGCAAATATTTTAACTCAATGAGGACTAACGAAGCAAATATTTTAACTTTTGAGTTACATGGACCTTTTATGTAATTGTTTCAAGGACTAATTGTGTAATTGTTTTGAGCCACAGGGACGATTCATGTAAATTTATGTAATTAACTACATGCCACGTCAGATTCATAGCTACAATAGGACGATTAGTAAAGTTTGTGTATACAATAGGAAAAAAAAAAGTTCATGGCATACAAAAGAAATAAGTGGCAAGTTGATAGTATCTTTGGACAATTTTCCCTGGTAATTATTAGAAACATTAGTATAATTGTTTTGGTTTCTATTATCAAAGTTTAAACTTGATTAAATCATAACGCTTTTTTTTTCGGTAACCATATTTTCTGATCTTTTAGCCGACTAATTCATGGGGTTTGAACATACCGACACACAAACTCAAACCGGGTAAAGTCTTTCTTTTTAATGAGGTTGGCGTGACCACTTATTAGCGCTCTTTTTATATCACTCTAAAGTGATTTTATAGTCCCTTAAACCTAACTAACAGATTTATCTTGGTAGAAATCTAAAGTATCACGCAATCTGCATAAAGATCAACATTACGGGAAGCATGTTTGCATTTTCTTGGAGTTCTTTTAGACCTTAAAGTTTGTTAATTATAGATTAGATTAATGTTTACCTAATTTGTCTAGTCTAAAGAGAAACTTGTACTACTTTCTTACTATAAAGAGCTACTTATTTTTAGTGTGACACGTAATCTATCTATTTTTATTTCTTTTTTAACAGCTAGTTATGAGAGCATAAACATGTTAATTGACGATAAAAAAACATATTACACCATCCGTCTCAAAATAATTGTCTCATTAGAAAAGACACATAATTTTCTCTAAACTATGTGTCTTTTCTAATTAATTATAAGAAAAAAAAAACATGAACGGTTAATCATTAACTTTAAACTATGTTTTTTTTCTTAACTAATTAATTATAATCATTAAAAAAAAGAAAAAAAAAAGAAACATGAACTGTTAATTAAAAACGGCACAAGTATCTAGATAACTTTTCATAAAAGTTGTTACACTTTATTATTCATTTTTATGCCATATGTATTGAAAATAAAGGCTATAAAATCGTTGGGTTGTTTTTTCTTTTCTTTTCTAACCTCCTTTTAATCATGTGTGTTTGGACGGAATAAATATTAGAGAAAAAGAGGTGATGTGATAGTGAAGTGGTTATCATGAATATCACCACTACCCAAGTGGAATAGTTTGGCAGGAAAATCAATAATAGATTAGATTAACTCGCAAGAAAAACCATAAATCATTTTTTATTTTTGTTTTATAAATGTATAAGAAAACCAAAAAAATTTTATGATATATATACGAATATATATGTATGCATGCTTGTGTACAAGATACAAGTATTTAAATCGTAGTACTTTCAATCATGTTATCTTTTGTGTAAGACAAAATTTGAAAGTAACAATACTGGAGCTTGGAGCTAACCAACAATTCACGATCATAGAACACCAAAAGGTGGTGCAGTTAGGCGAACCGAGTTGGCAGGTTAGAATTATGTCTACGATGTATATGGAATATCTTAGTGTACTAAGCCGTTGATATTAAACGTACTAAAAAGCACCAAACCTTGGGGTTTTTTTTTTTTAATGACCATTACAATCAAGTTCACATCATCGGCACATAATCATTCAGCACATCATCACTATCATCATCTTTCAGCTTATATGCATGGTCATCACTTTTGTCACCACCAAAACCATTTTTTTTTTAACAAATTTAACTAAAAATTAAACTTTTATTCATAATTTTAAGACATTACATTGATAATTAAAAATTTAAACGTACGAAGTAAAAAACGTAAATTAATATGGCAAATTTCACTTCTCCCTAATCGCCTGCTTCATCTGCAACACCCTTTCGAGGTGGATTCCACTCAAGTGATTAGTATGTCTCATATAAAAGAGTTCGTCTTTTTGTCTTTGTTTTTGTTCTTGGATGACCAACATTTGGTATTGTTGGTTCCAGTAAACAACGATGGGGCTCGAAAGTTTACCCGTGGAGCAGGATCGAAATGGAAAATTGAATTGGGTGTTTGGAGGTTTTAGTTCTTGGAGTGTTTTGTTGTGACAGAATAAGTATAAAGTGAGAGTAAATATAAAGATAGAATGAGATTTTGTATATAAAATGATAGAGTATAAAGGCCGTTTATAGGTAAANTGGGGGTGGGGCACAAAAATTAGCCGTTTTTTCTCCCTCGGTTTGTGAGAGGTGATCATCATCACCTCTATCTTTGTTTTTTCTCTTGCGTCGCGCGTAGGGATGGCAACGGGTCGGGTTTGGGTCGGGTTTTAGTGAACCCGTACCCGTACCCGTTTATGAAATCCATACCCAAACCCGCCCCAAAACCCGATGGGTACCCGTTTATGAAATCCATCGGTTTTTCGGGCTTTCCCCGCGGGTTTCGGTTATCCCCAATTGAATATTATATGGACAAAATGACGGTCTTAATATTAAGTCACATTAAAATCCACCGAAAAAACAAAAGAAAACACTATAATAGATTCATTTTTTTAAAGTTAAAGAAAATGAATATCGTATCAAACGATTTAACACTTTTGGATAATTCATGTACAGAATAAAATATTTTATGTAATAGAGATACGCGTATAAAAAAATATAATGGAAGAAATTATATATTATGTATATATATTCTAGTTAATTATAATGTCAATAAAGCGGATATAGATTCGGGTAAGCGGATACGGGTACGGGTACGGGTAATCGGGCGGGTATTATCCGAACCCGTACCCGAACCCGTACCCGGCTAAAAAATTATATCAATACCCAAACCCGCATCCAAACCCGTCAACCCGCCCCCGAACACGACCCAACCGGTTCGGGTTTCGGTTTTCCCCATCGGTTTCGGGTGCTTTTGCCATCCCTAGTCGCGCGTGACCATGAGGTGTTTTTATGGTGGTGTCGCGTGATGGTCATCATAAAGATGAGCCATCACCTACCATAAAAACAAGTCTTGAGGTGGTTTTTATAGAGGGTGTGTCGTCACCTCTATCACCTTCATCACGCGCCACTATTCATAAAAGAGGTCCCCATGATCTTTAAAAATTGCACATACTGGTGATTACCATTGTCGTTATCTATTTATTTTTGGTTTGTGAATGTGTGTAAGTTATGTTTGTATAAAGTTAATATTTTTAATGGTGATGACCATAAAAGGTAAAATATGATGGGTTTGGTGATGTGTTGAATGATGATATAGCGCTGATGTGGAGATGATGATAATAGTCACCATAAAAACTAGTCTTATACTCATAAATATGAGATACAACAAGGTCGTCTCCTCAACAACTCTTCATGTTGATATATCCATAAATTTAACGGGTAACAGCTAAAATTATTCCATTTAACTTGTTCATTTTTGTTGTCCTATGTAGCGTTTTTTTTTTTTTTTTTTTTTTTTTTTTTGCTAATAAAACACAAACTTTTCAGATTTTGATTTTTTTATGTATTAATTTACCTGCTCAACAGGTTACTAGTAATTTATTTATTTTTCTTGGTCCAAGACAGATTTATACAACCACGTCACTTTTAAAACTTATAAACAAATACCTCCATTCTCCTTTATATAAATCAGCACGACAGCACCACTAAAACCACCATCAGAACCAATCAACGTCCTTCTCTTGTCGGAATCTAGAATACAACACCTCCAAGTAAACTTAAACACCAAACCAAAACTTAAAACCAACACCCAAACTAAAATCAAATCCATAAATCAAAACACTTTAACAATATAGAATCAGTACAGCTGGTAATTCATATTCTAAACCAAAAGCTTCAAACTTGAAACCACAAAAACCACTATCACATGAACATGTAACTTATAATCCCACACAAAATGAAGTACCATTTTCGAACAAAACTTTAAACTTGAAACAAAAGAAATTATATCAAAAACTGAAATCAACCAATAAAATTCCAACCGATTCTAAAATCCTCTCCTAAAATCCACCATTAAAACTACCATCACAAAGAAGTCAAGATCTCTAGTTTCTCTATAAAATATATATCTTGAATCTTTATAGATCCGTTAACATTGTGTTCTCGAGTTAAATATGTAGAAGAAAAAAGGAGAAGAGATTGGGAAGACAACGTAAAGACAAGATTTTTTATGCTTCTTTCCATTTCTTTTCTTTTTCTTTCAAAATTTAACTTGATAACACAACGTAAAGGTGTAAAGAAAACCCACCACATATCTTTAAGAACAAACAAATACCTACATCAAATATATAACAAGAAATTTTTATCTGAAACCCATAAGATACACAATTATAATTTGAGTTTATACTGGTGTTTCGTGAAGATAAAACACACAAGAAACAAAAAAACAAAAAATCAGTTAATTCTTATAAAGATCTTGTGGGTGAAAGAAAAACTAAAAAACAATATCCAAAGGTTATAGCGTTGTTTGGGTAAGAAAGAAAAATATAAGTATATTATTGGTTTGAAAAGAAAACAAGGTGATAGATTTGTGAGTGTATAAAGAAGCACTCGAGTACAAAGAATCACCAGATGTTGTTGTTAATGTTAAAAGGGGTGTTTGGTTAGAGAATAATAATATAAATTTATTTATGCTTATGTAAAAAAAAAAAAAAAAACCTGATGACACATAATCGTTTCCCAGTTATTAGGTCACCGTGTATATAAAAAAGTCAAATTTTGAAAAATTTGTATTTTATAAAAAAGAAAAAAAAAATAGGCTATATATAACAATAAAAATGAACAAATTACATACATTTTTTTTGTTACTATCACTAAATTTAATGCATGGTATATAAATAATATTAAACTTGAAAAAGTTACATAATTAAATTTACACCAATGTTAAAAAGACACGTGCATGCATACTCGTTGTCTAAAACATCCGATAACACAATTTTGAAAAAAATTCGACATGTTTTGAATATGATTACACCTTAGAATTTAACACTCGCTACACTACGTTCTTGCATACTATTACAAGCCACATTTTAACATGTAGTTTACACTAATTGAATTGGTTTCTATAAGTTGAAGTTGTAGATGGATAACTCTAGATCTCAACTAAATTTTGTCAAAACGCCACTAATCGAGAATGAAATTAACATGAGCTTGTATTATCCGTATGCAACTAGTAAATATGTGGTTTCAATTTGCCACAAGCGTGTATTAAAAACATACAATGAATTCTTGCAAACTTCACGTTTGTAATATGTAAACGAAATTCACACAATTTTCTTGCATACTATTACAGACCGCGTTTTAACATACTAATTGAATTAGTTTTTATAAGTTGAACTTGTAGACGGATAACTCTAGATCTCAACTAATTTTTGTAAAAACGTCACTAATCTAGAATGAAATTAATATGAGCTTGTATTATCCGTATGTAACTAGTAAATATTCAGTTTCAATTTGCTACATGCGTGTATTAAAAACATACAATGAATTTTTGCAAATTTCTCGTCTGTAATATGAAAACGAAATTCACACTATTTGAATTAATATTCTTGTAACATTAAATACTATGACACTTTAATTGAAGAAATTGTTTTTGATTTCACCTTAGAATTCAACACTCATACGTTCTTGCATACTATTATTACAAGCCGCATTTTAATATGTTGTGTTACACAAATTGAACTAGTTTCTATAAGTTGAACTTGTAGACGGATAACTCTAGATCTCAACTAAACTTTGTCAAAACGTCACCAAATCTAGAATGAAATTAACTTTGTATTATCCGTATGTAACTAGCAAATATCGGTTCAATTCGTTACAGGTGTGTATTAAAAACATACAATGAAATTTTGCAAACTTCGTGTCTGTAATATGGAAACGAAATTCACACTACTTTAATGAATATTCGGGTAACACTAAATACTATAACATTTTAATTGAAGAAATTGTTTTTGATTATACCTTAGAAATCAACACTCATTATGCTACATTCTTGCACACTATTACAAGCCACATTTTAACATGCTGTTTACACTAATTGAACTAGTTTCTATAAGTTGAACTTGTAGATGGGTAACTCTAGATCTCAACTAAATTTTGTTAAAACGTCGCTAATATAGAATGAAATTAACATGAGCTTGTATTATCCGTTTGTAACTAGTACATATTCGGTTCCAATTCGATACACGCGTGTATTAAAAATATGCAATGAATTTTTGCAAACTTCACGTTTATAATATGAAAACGAAATTCACACTATTTTAACTAATATTCTGACATTAAATACTATAATATTGTAATTGAAGAAATTGTAATATGCTCTATTATGTACATATTATACAAAATATCATATACTGTAACACTTTATTACATATACAATTTGCATTTAAAAATAAAATAATGGAAATACCTAAAAATTAACGAACATATCACAAGATACTCATTTTCACGGGTTCATCAAATACGTACCTTTCTCGCACAACGTGAGAGTATTTTTATTTCTTGCAAGGTGCGAGATTTGTTCAATCTATGTACAAAAGGCGTTCAATATCATGTTCATTTTCGAGAAAAAAAACTATCATTGGCAATTAACTTTCCGTAGAGACAAATCTTGCATGCAATATTTGAAAATTCTCGTATGTTTTTAAAAAAGAAAATGATTTATCTTCATACATATCTTTCTAATTTAAAATGCCGTATTTTCACCAGATAAATTGAATGCCTCCTAATTTCATCATCCAATAACTGTGTCACATTTTGAATTAAGAAGACTTGTACAAAGATTAATCATATTTTCCTGTTAAAAAAGTAACAATTTGTAAGAAACATGCATATTTTAAGTTTTTAACCAATAAAAAACAGATACTCCAATTTATAAATCTAGTGTAAAGTGATACGAGTTTTGTTATTTTCTACCAAAAAGCTAGTCTCCCAATAAGACATTTTGTTGTAAGATAAACTCTCAAACTAAAATGGTTGTGAGTTCAAGTTCTGCTTAGAACATGTGAGATAGTCTCTGGTATGTATATTGTGAGATAGTTAGTCCTGTTTAAAACATATGAGATAGTATATGTTGTATATATTTTGAGATAGTTAGTTGCCGTATACATAAAAAAATTATTGTTATTTTCATAACAATTAATGTCATGTTACTATGTTATCACCTCATGAGTATGAATATAGTGAGAAGAATTAATGAAATGAGAAGAGTGAGAAAAAATTATAGCCACATATTTTAAATAAGAAAAGAGAAATAATAGGAGATGCATCTATTTTTCATGGGTGGATCTAATATTTGTGGTTGTAGTTTCTTCTCATTCTTCTCATCTTAAATATATTTCTCATTTGATCCTAAGTCATCACCTCATTTTAATCGATTACAGTAATAAGCATAGTTAAAAAGACGAAAATAACCTCTCAATTAGTCCACCAACCTTCTTCATCCCCCTTCCTTTCTTCCTTTTTGTAGAAAGAGAAACACTCCAATATTATTTGCTTTCAGACATAATAATAAACACACAACACATTTCTAGAGAGAGAAAAAGAAAGAAACCATCTTTTTTTCTTTTATATATATATATAAAAAAAAAGATTCATTCATACAAATACTTTTCATACAGAGAAAAAAAAAAGAAAAAAAAAAGTTGGCAGCAGCAGCAGCATTTGGTCTGTACACCTTTTTCCGATGAGAGGTGATTTTTAACCGGAATAAGTTCGACTTAACTTAAAAAATAGCTCCGATGAAGCTCCGGCGATAGAATATTCCGATCAGTTATTGTGAAGCTAAGTTATTAAAGTAGGTATGAAGAATAATAATAACGGATCTACAGCGAATCCTAATGAAGGTAACTAATTAATAGATCTCTTGTTATTTTAATTTTTATAAAAATTTTATTTTTAGTATTATTTTATTTTATTTTTATTTTTTTTTTAGATAAAAATAATAATCAGAAGATAATAAATCCGGAGTTATGGCAAGCGTGTGCCGGACCTTTGGTCAACTTACCGCCTGCCGGAACCCACGTTGTTTATTTCCCTCAAGGCCATAGTGAACAGGTTTGTAATAACTTTTTTTTTTTTTTTTTTGCTATCTTGCGCTGGTAGTGGCTAACGTGCGCCGTTTGATGACCAAATTTACGGATGTTATTTTGATAAATTTTGTTTTACTTCATTTATTAACAAGCTTACATTATTTTATGTATGTGATTTTGCGAGTAGAGGCGGACAGAGGGGGGTTCCCGGGTGGGGTGCACGGGAACCCGTGGATTTATATTGCGTAGTGTAAAATTATGTCAAATATGTCGATTTTTTCTAAAATGAATATGGTCCTTCAAAATTGGGTTATCATTTTTGGTACTTTTCATAAAATGAACATGATGATGACTCCGGGTCTTGGGTCCGTCACTGCGTATGAGTTTATTAAGACATAATCAACTTATATAAGGTCATAAATTTCAAATTGAATCGGAATTAATGAGCTTATGAAATATAAGTAGAAATCAGATAAGCTCGAAAGCTTAAAAATTAGCTTAAACAATAAAACAAACACCTTTTTCGTACGAGGAAGAAATTTTTGTTCATTTGTTTGTATAATATTGCATGTGTTAAAATTTTATTTGAAGAAAATTCATGTTATTACAAGTAGCAAATTCCTAGGTTAATGCTATCTTTAGCCGATACAGACTAACATGCACCGTTTCATGAACAAACTCCTAGGTTTACATCACTGTCATTTAATTCGTAATTTTCATTTAAAAAAGTATCCTTCATTTGATGTTAAATGATAAATATAGACATTGTACATGTGTTAATGCATGATGTACAAGTGGATTAATTGATCGTTGGAAATTGAATTTACTAAGTTGGTATAAGCTGTACCATACAACTATTAATGCTAAAAAAAGATGAAAACAAGATTTCGATATGATTTTTTTTGGAATTTATTGTAAAGTGGGTAGTTGGCAAATAATAGCCTTGGTGATTTAATGTTATTACAGGAAAAGAATTTTTGTTTAGTACCATGAAATAATATCCGCGTTAGTTTACCATACTTGTCTTATAAACGTTACGGTTCGATATTGTCTGCCCATAACTCACTCTTGTTTTTTTCGACGTAATGTAAAAGTTATTATTTATGGTTACGAAAGTGGATGGAAGAAGTATATAGATGAATTGAATGCTACTATATTTCTGTTAAAAAGGCTTGCACATGATGTGGTGATGGTTGGTAAGAAGGAAGTTTGTCGTCTGCAAGCTTCTCTTTAGTCTTTACTACCCATAGGTTCAGGTTCAGCTAATCAAAGCCTTGATTTCATTTGGCTTTTATGATGATAGGAAATATTACTATATGATATGCTTTTTTCTGGGACCCAATGTTTGCCAATTTGCCATTTATTTCTGAAAATCAAGTTCTGCAGGGTCACTATCATTTTTACGTAAAATTACATAATTGCCCATGTCTAATGTTGTGGCGAATTATTAATGCTTTTTAGTTTGGTCCAAATGTATACCTTATTTGGGGATGAGCGTCGTAAATATATGTTTTTATAACTATGCTTATGATTTTGTATTCTGGCCAATAGTCGAACATTCTTGATTAAATACATGTAAAGTTGAGCAAGTTTTTCGTTATTGCATTAACTCTAAAGAATTTTCCTATAATACGGTAAGGATTATTATTGTAATTTCTCAACAAACAGCAACACAAACATGCTGTGCTAACTCAATAAAACCTTTTAGTTGCAATATTTAGCTAAGACATGCTTTGGTCTTAGGTATTATGAGAGTACAAATTTTGTGTGTGTGCTAATATGGTATGCTTGATATAGTTTAGCCATTTCCACGCGCATTATTACTTTCCGCCAAAAAAAGCAAATTTGAATTTGGATATGTTTGTCGTATCAAGTCATTGGTATCAACTTGACCAATTTGGTATCAACTTTTCGTATCAAGTCTAAACTCTAAACATGAGTTACGCTGGTCAAACAAGTTATGTTAGTGGATTGACCAATGCTCCACATGATCAACAAATATTTGTTAATAACTTTAATTGTTCCCGTTATTGTTTTATAAATGAACTTTGAGTTTTGTTTTGAAATTTCAACTAATAATTGTAATTGGTTGTGTTCCTTCATTTGACCCATTATGTGCATGTCAGACCCGTGTTTATTCTCCTTTATAGATCAATAATATTTTGTTTCAACAAATATTTTCAGGTTGCTGCGTCTATGAAGAAGGATGTGGATGCTCAAATTCCAAACTATCCCAATCTTCAGTCAAAGTTGTTGTGCATCCTTCACAGCGTCACATTGCATGTATGTCGGCCTTTTATTCTTGTATTGCTATAAATATAACTATTTTGGAACTTTGTCTTTATAAAACCAATAAACTTGCAAAACGGGAAAAATAAACAAAAACAATATGGTTGGTAAAAAGTAGCCAAAAATATGTCCATCTGCCAAAATCTGTGAAAAGGAACAAATTTAGTTGGCAGCTATGATATTTTTCTTAATACTTGAAACCCATTAAAATATTTATTTTGGATGTCTCGGAACGATGATGATCGGAAATGTTAATTTATCTTCTAGAATAGTGAACATTTGGGTCTTTGCGTGTAAATTGGTAAAATTGGCTTTGTATGATGTTATTTATATATATTATTTCCAAATATTTTCAGGCTGATACAGAAACAGATGAAGTGTATGCTCAGATGACGCTCCAACCTGTCCCTTCGGTACGACTATGAATTACTTGTCTTTTTTAATTCACTTGGCCCTAATGCAGATTAATGAACAAAATACACTCTTTTTTACAATTACTTGCAGTTTGATAGAGAAGCTTTATTGAGGTCAGATTTGTTAATGAAAGCACACAAGCCACAAACAGAGTTTTTTTGCAAAACCTTGACAGCAAGTGATACGAGTACTCATGGAGGATTTTCCGTTCCCCGTCGAGCAGCTGAAAAGATCTTCCCTCCTCTCGTAAGTAGAACTTTCTTTTTTTCAGTGATATTTTTTTTTTCTTTTGTCTTTTTATTTATTTATTTATTATTATTTTTTATTTTTTTTTTAATTTTATAGTTATTATTTTTTTAATGTATTAACAAGTGTCCTCTCAAAATCTTTCTTAAGGATTTTTCTATGCAACCACCAGCACAAGAACTTGTGGCGAGGGATTTGCATGACAATGTATGGACATTTCGTCATATATATCGTGGTAAGTAATCCAGAATATTAATTAAATACTGATACCAAGAACAATCCAGCAATGTATGGCATTCATTTGGGTGTGATCTCTCAAGAACTTTTTTTCGTGCTTATATAAAGAAAACTTCTTTAAACTTTAGGGCAACCAAAACGTCACTTGCTCACGACCGGTTGGAGTCTCTTTGTCAGTGGAAAGAGGCTTTTTGCAGGAGACTCAGTCTTGTTTATAAGGTAACGCCGTATTAAAGTTTGTGTACTTGTTTGATGTGTAATGTCTGATATATGCATCTAAGTCATATATAATTTTAATCATGAATAGGGACGAAAAGCAACAGCTTCTATTGGGTATTAGACGAGCTAACAGACAACCAGCAAATTTGTCGTCATCGGTTTTGTCAAGTGATAGTATGCATATTGGAATATTAGCTGCTGCTGCCCATGCGGCTGCAAACAACAGTCCTTTCACTGTTTTTTATAATCCAAGGTAATTATTTCACGTTTTGGAAAAGAAAAAAAAGAAGAAGTTACAATCGTGAATTTGAGCTTAATCATCATTACAAATCACTTCAGAAAGCCCTCTTATTTAACTTTGTTCATTTTTATAAACAGGGCTAGTCCGTCAGAGTTTGTGATTCCATTAACCAAGTACTACAAAGCAGTCTGTAGTAACCAAATATCTCTTGGCATGCGTTTTCGGATGATGTTCGAGACGGAAGAGTCGGGAACAAGAAGGTAATAAGGTCTCCTTGATGTCTTGATGTATTAAGTAATATCTACTCCTGATCTTTTATGCAAATAGTTGATGTATTAAGAATATGAATTGCTGTAGGTACATGGGTACTATTACCGGTATCAATGATCTTGATGGTGTGAGATGGAAGAACTCACAATGGCGTAACCTACAGGTATATATAGGATCCCACCATGTTCTTACTGGTTTACTAATGTTTGCATACTTTGGGTCTACTAAAGTGCTGACCACAGTAATCATCTCATTGTCTTGAGTAGGTTGGCTGGGATGAGGCAACTGCTGGTGAAAGGCGTAACCGTGTCTCGATTTGGGAGATTGAACCTGTTACCGCTCCATTCTTTATCTGCCCTACCCCACCCTTTTACCAAGCAAAACGTCCAAGACAAGCAATGCTAGGTGATGAATCTGCTGATCTTGACAACTTATTTAAGAGAACAATGCCATGGATTGGGGAAGATATGTCGATGAAGGATCATGGCATGAGCTTAGTCCAATGGATGAATATGCAGCAAAATCCGACGCTGGCTAATCAAATCCAACCGGGCTATTTAAACCCTTTGGCAGGATCTATTCTGCAAAACTATGGTGGACCACAAATGGTTCCTCAGAATAACCTACAGTTCAGTGGTCAACGGTCAGCCTCACCGCTCGATCAGCTACAAAAGCTATCTCAACCAACCACCACAAACCCGCTACCCATGATGATGCAACCACAACAGTTGACTGACTTAACACAGCAAGCGGTTAGGCAAAATCTGACCAGTCAAACGCTACATCCTAACCAATTTCAGTCTCAGATTCAATCTCAAAATATTCTTCAACAGCAATATCAACAGCAGCAACAACAACAACTGCAGCAGCAACAACAGCAAATACAGCAGCAACAANCCAACCACCACAAACCCGCTACCCATGATGATGCAACCACAACAGTTGACTGACTTAACACAGCAAGCGGTTAGGCAAAATCTGACCAGTCAAACGCTACATCCTAACCAATTTCAGTCTCAGATTCAATCTCAAAATATTCTTCAACAGCAATATCAACAGCAGCAACAACAGCAACTGCAGCAGCAACAACAGCAAATACAGCAGCAACAACAGCAACATCTACCGCAACAGCAACAACAGCAACATCAACTCCAACCGCAACAACAGCAACATCAACCGCAACAGCAGCAACAAGTACAACAGATGATGTCGGTCAGTCAAAGTCAACAGAAAGTTCCGCTGCCATCTCAGTTTACCGATCAACAAATTAGTCAAAAGTTACAGATGCCGGAAAATCAGATTCAACTCTTGCAGAAGCTTCATCAGCAACAGCAATCACTTTTAGCGCAGCAAGGACAACTTCCCCAAGATCAGCAGAAACCATTGTTGGATGTATCCCAAAGCTTTACAAGGTCAACTCCAACCTCCCAAATGATGGAAATGCCACCTCAACAACCCATCGCATCAGTACCTCAACAGATGCCGGGAAATAACAATGAAGCAAATTTTCGGTTTTCGCATCTTTCTCAGCAACCGAAGCTTCAAAATAATCAACAGGACTTATCAGGACCTACCCCGATGCCAACTAATCAGCTGTCAACAAATGGCAGCAGTTTATTGACAGGAACTGGAAGTGATGATGGTCCATCATGTTCCACATCACCCTCGACTAATAACTGCCCAAACACGGTTCCATCTATGACCAATGGTCGTTCTACCCAGGGTACAACTCAGGCTAGTGCTCATCTGATGAATACAAGTGGCTTGGAAACATTATCAGCAAATGGCAACTTCGCTAATGAATTGCAACAAAAAACTGAGGTGAAACCTTCAGTGAATGTTTCAAAGATTCAGAATCAAGGATTTTTAACCCCACAGACATACATGCATAATTTTGCTGGGACCCAGATGGATTATTTAGACAGTTCATCGTCGGCGACTTCAGTTTGCCTTTCTCAGAACGATGCTAATTTGCAGCATCAGAACTCAAACCATATGTCATTCAACTCACAACAGTTGCCATTTAGAGATACCATTCAGGATGGGGAAGTTCAAGATGATCACAGAGCAGATATTCCATTTGGAGTAAATATGGACAACCGTTTGGGAATGTCATCAATGATTCCTGACCCTTTGATCACAAAAGGAATGATGGGATCTGATAAAGGTTTCCAAAATAATCTCAGCTCAGGAGGAGGCATGATTACAAGTTATGAAAACCCCGCCAAAGATACTCAACCGGAACTCTCTTCTTCCATGGTCTCTCAGTCGTTTGGAGTTCCCGATATGACTTTCAACTCCATTGATTCAACCATAAACGATGGCAGCTTATTAAATAGTGGTGTCTGGGCCCCACCACAGCAACAGTTTCAGCGTTTGCGGACATATACCAAGGTTTGATATTTAGCAATTAATAATCTTTTTGCAATTAATATCTTAGAAAAGGTGGCGACGGGCTGCTTGGGCAATGGGTCGAAATGGGGAATTTCTGGTATGTGTGAGGCTGGTTTTTTGAAATGTTTCCTTTAAAACCTATCTTGAGAGATAAAACATGACCGATTTACAAGTATACGGGCGAAATTTTCTCATATACTTCTTACATATACTGTGTCTTTCAGGAGTTAAATGTTTATTTGGGTTCATGTAGGTCTATAAACGAGGAGCAGTTGGAAGATCAATTGATGTTACTGCATATTCAGGATATGATGAGCTTAAACATGACTTGGCTCGAAGATTTGGTATTGAGGGTCAGCTGGAGGATCGCCAGAGAATTGGCTGGAAACTTGTTTACGTAGATCACGAGAATGATGTTCTCCTTGTTGGCGATGACCCTTGGGAGTAAGTCCATGATATACACACTCCAAAATAGAATCTACAGTTTCAAACCATATAAGCTGATTCGATATGATATCTCCCATGAATCAAATGGATAAAAATTTAAAACTTAGCTAAAAAGTAAACACATTGAATGTGTTGACTGGGTGAAACGGGTCATAATTCAGTGTTCTCAATTGCTTAAAACACCCGAAATCTCTGTAGTAAAAAAGGTTAATCACTTGTAAAAAATATGACACTATAAACAAATAAACATGGTTCCAAACTTTTTGTATAAAAACAACTTTACGAGCTTGTTTTCCTTGATCACCTATCTTGATTTGATATTTCTAATAGTGTATTATATGTATTAATGACCCAGCTTTTCCTATATGCATTTCAGGGAGTTTGTAAACTGTGTACGCTGCATTAAAATATTATCTCCTCAAGAAGTTCAACAAATGAGCCTGGATGGAGATTTTGGCGGCAATAGTGTTCTTCCAAATCAAGCTTGTAGCAGTTCGGGTGGTGGAAAAGTGTAAAGATAATCTTTTCAACTTTTAACCTCTAGGAATTATTCGTCTATTATAGTTGGATTCTCACTAGATTAGTCAGCCATGGATCATGAATGGGTCCACAATCCTGGAACTCTGGAAGTTCCGAGAGTGGAACGTGGAGTTATAATACTTATATTGCCTAAACACCATGATTGTTGTGGAAAATTTCTGTTTTTATTAGAGTACAGAATATCATCATCCATTTGTACAAATAGATGTGTAGACTTGCTCAGCTGCTATTAAAGGCTTTTAATGAGAGAATTAAATTATTGGGTTTTGGTATCCATATGGCTTCCGCTTGAGAAATGAGCAAATGTAGACTGAAAGAAGCTCGTCTTTACTGAAAAAACATAACTCAAAAGTTGTTAGAAGATGAAGCCATACATGTATGCTACAAGAGATTTTGTGGGTACGGTAGGATTATTCTCAACCCTTTCAATATTGAAATTTAAGACTGACATTTCAGGTGATGTTATCCGAATTCTAACATAAACTAGGAAAATAGAGCCTGGATCATCTAATCGTACGCCAGGTTTTCAAAGATTTTGGTAATGTTTTCTGCTTAGAAGTCATAGTCAAACATGCCTAAAATAATAGGTTCAAATCAAGGCTCCTGTGCTCAAATGTAAGCACGTACACTCTGTTATCGAGTAAAATTAAAGGAATGGCAAGGTATGAGATGTGAAGGGATGAGGATGGAATAGGATGGAATGGGACGGGGAAGAAAGTTCTTATTCTAATTTTGTTGTCGAGTTTGTGTTTTAACTCGTATGGCAAAGCTTGCGATAACAAAGTAATCAAGCGCCATAATGCAAATCCAAACACCCCTTAGGTAGTGCGTCGTGGTCAAAATATGCATGTGTTCCATGGCCTCGTCCTGGACACACACATAAAGAATCAAGATCAAGTAAACGCGCACGTAAAGTCTTGGTCACAAATACAATATAGATAAACTAGATATACTATTTTTTTTTACAACTGTAAATTGTATCATAGTCCATGCGAAGAACTTTGATATTCATTTTATCATTTATCATCTCTAATATTAGAACAATTAAACTTTGAAAATTGCAGATATATGGTATGTTTGACGAAACTAATTAAAACTGAAGATGAAATTAGAAATGAAGCTTATTGTTTTATAAATTACTCGAAGTAACATTTGATTTTCTTTGAAGATTATGGAACATTATGTTCCTAAAAGCTCTCATAATATTTCTTTTACTTTTTATTTTTTAAAAAGGCCAACATAATATCTTTTATATAATAAAACAAAACCCTAGTAGGTACTTTTTTATTTTGAAAAAAAAGAATATTTCCTTATTAGGTAATATTTTAAATATTATTTTTTTAATTTATAAGTTTTTAAATTCGTTTTGTTGATATACTATACAAGTAGAAGATAAATACAAAAAATATAGATAAGATGCAACTAACAATGATTAAACTTTTTAAATGATTACCTTTAATTATAAAAAACTATAATCAAAAATCATAAATCAAACAAAATAAAAATTAAATTATTAGTTTTTTATTAAATAAAAATATATCATTAAAAAAAATTTAAAAAACCCGCGCGTGCGCGGGCATTATAACTAGTATTACACTAACATGAAACAAATTACAAATCTCATCTTTTAAATAGGTCATTTTTCAAACGTTTTTTAAATTTCACCACTCATCTGATCTCACAAATTCTATCTTACACATGTCCCTAACGAGACTTGAACCCATAACATCTTAATTGTTAGACCTTTGCTATAATTTTAATTTACCCCCTTCACCTTTATACACAACACACCAAACTCATCCCTCAAATCTACAACTCCNACAGCAGCAACAACAACAACTGCAGCAGCAACAACAGCAAATACAGCAGCAACAACAGCAACATCTACCGCAACAGCAACAACAGCAACATCAACTCCAACCGCAACAACAGCAACATCAACCGCAACAGCAGCAACAAGTACAACAGATGATGTCGGTCAGTCAAAGTCAACAGAAAGTTCCGCTGCCATCTCAGTTTACCGATCAACAAATTAGTCAAAAGTTACAGATGCCGGAAAATCAGATTCAACTCTTGCACAAGCTTCATCAGCAACAGCAATCACTTTTAGCGCAGCAAGGACAACTTCCCCAAGATCAGCAGAAACCATTGTTGGATGTATCCCAAAGCTTTACAAGGTCAACTCCAACCTCCCAAATGATGGAAATGCCACCTCAACAACCCATCGCATCACTACCTCAACAGATGCCGAGAAATAACAATGAAGCAAATTTTCGGTTTTCGCATCTTTCTCAGCAACCGAAGCTTCAAAATAATCAACAGGAGTTATCAGGACCTACCCCGATGCCAACTAATCAGCTGTCAACAAATGGCAGCAGTTTATTGACAGGAACTGGAAGTGATGATGGTCCATCATGTTCCACATCACCCTCGACTAATAACTGCCCAAACACGGTTCCATCTATGACCAATGGTCGTTCTACCCAGGGTACAACTCAGGCTAGTGCTCATCTGATGAATACAAGTGGCTTGGAAACATTATCAGCAAATGGCAACTTCGCTAATGAATTGCAACAAAAAACTGAGGTGAAACCTTCAGTGAATGTTTCAAAGATTCAGAATCAAGGATTTTTAACCCCACAGACATACATGCATAATTTTGCTGGGACCCAGATGGATTATTTAGACAGTTCATCGTCGGCGACTTCAGTTTGCCTTTCTCAGAACGATGCTAATTTGCAGCATCAGAACTCAAACCATATGTCATTCAACTCACAACAGTTGCCATTTAGAGATACCATTCAGGATGGGGAAGTTCAAGATGATCACAGAGCAGATATTCCATTTGGAGTAAATATGGACAACCGTTTGGGAATGTCATCAATGATTCCTGACCCTTTGATCACAAAAGGAATGATGGGATCTGATAAAGGTTTCCAAAATAATCTCAGCTCAGGAGGAGGCATGATTACAAGTTATGAAAACCCCGCCAAAGATACTCAACCGGAACTCTCTTCTTCCATGGTCTCTCAGTCGTTTGGAGTTCCCGATATGACTTTCAACTCCATTGATTCAACCATAAACGATGGCAGCTTATTAAATAGTGGTGTCTGGGCCCCACCACAGCAACAGTTTCAGCGTTTGCGGACATATACCAAGGTTTGATATTTAGCAATTAATAATCTTTTTGCAATTAATATCTTAGAAAAGGTGGCGACGGGCTGCTTGGGCAATGGGTCGAAATGGGGAATTTCTGGTATGTGTGAGGCTGGTTTTTTGAAATGTTTCCTTTAAAACCTATCTTGAGAGATAAAACATGACCGATTTACAAGTATACGGGCGAAATTTTCTCATATACTTCTTACATATACTGTGTCTTTCAGGAGTTAAATGTTTATTTGGGTTCATGTAGGTCTATAAACGAGGAGCAGTTGGAAGATCAATTGATGTTACTGCATATTCAGGATATGATGAGCTTAAACATGACTTGGCTCGAAGATTTGGTATTGAGGGTCAGCTGGAGGATCGCCAGAGAATTGGCTGGAAACTTGTTTACGTAGATCACGAGAATGATGTTCTCCTTGTTGGCGATGACCCTTGGGAGTAAGTCCACGATATACACACTCCAAAATAGAATCTACAGTTTCAAACCATATAAGCTGATTCGATATGATATCTCCCATGAATCAAATGGATAAAATTTTAAAATTTAGCTAAAAAGGAAACACATTGAATGTGTTGACTGGGTGAAACGGGTCATAATTCAGTGTTCTCAATTGCTTAAAACACCCAAAATCTCTATAGTAAAAAAGGTTAATCACTTGTTAAAAATATGACACTATAAACAAATAAACATGGTTCCAAACTTTTTGTAAGGTTAATCACTTGTTAAAAATATGACACTATAAACAAATAAACATGGTTCCAAACTTTTTGTATAAAAACAACTTTACGAGCTTGTTTTCCTAAAAACAACTTTACGAGCTTGTTTTCCTTCAATCACCTATCTTGATTTGATATTTCTAATAGTGTATTATATGTATTAACGACCCGGCTTTTCCTATATGCATTTCAGGGAGTTTGTAAACTGTGTACGCTGCATTAAAATATTATCTCCTCAAGAAGTTCAACAAATGAGCCTGGATGGAGATTTTGGCGGCAATAGTGTTCTTCCAAATCAAGCTTGTAGCAGTTCGGGTGGTGGAAAAGTGTAAAGATAATCTTTTCAACTTTTAACCTCTAGGAATTATTCGTCTATTATAGTTGGATTCTCACTAGATTAGTCAGCTATGGATCATGAATGGGTCCACAATCCTGGAACTCTGGAAGTTCCAAGAGTGGAACGTGGAGTTATAATACTTATATTGCCTAAACACCATGATTGTTGTGGAAAATTTCTGTTTTTATTAGAGTACAGAATATCATCATCCATTTGTACAAATAGATGTGTAGACTTGCTCAGCTGCTATTAAAGGCTTTTAATGAGAGAATTAAATTATCGGGTTTTGGTATCCATATGGCTTCCGCTTGAGAAATGAGCAAATGTAGACTGAAAGAAGACTCTTTTCTGTGAAAACATAAGGGGGTTGACAATGGTCTCGGTGAGGGTTGCGGGGTGGGCTTCACCGCACGGTGAACACCGCCGCCGGTAACGCGGTGAGGCGCACGGTGAGCACCGTGCGTGAAGTCTTACCGATCGGTGAGGAGCAAATTTTCGAACGTTGCAAAGATGAAAGAGACGTTGGGAGGCAAAAAAAGAGACGTTGCAAATTTTCCAGCGGTTACATTTTTTTTTTTTTTTTTTTTTTTTTTTTTTTTTTTTTTTTTTTTTTTTTTTTTTTTTTTTTTTTTTTTTTTTTTTTTTTTTTTTTTTTTTTTTTTT
>LBNU01036154.1:24252-44060 GCA_014162995.1 Artemisia annua | reverse complement strand
ACTTACCATATCTCGAGGTGGATGATGAAAACAATGAAAATTAGTTTTTTAGTATTATGTTTGGGTATTTTATGTTTTTTAATAATTTTATGTAATGTTTATTTAATTTTAATGAAATTTTAGTTTTTAATAAATTTTAATAGAGTTTAAAAAAGAAAAAAAAAAGAAAAAGAAAAAAAAAAGAAGAAGAAAAAAGAAAAAAGAAAAATGAAAAAAAAAGAAGTGAGTGAAGGGTGAGGGGTGTGTTGCCAACAAAAAATGAATGAGGGAAGGGAAAAGTGAGGGGATGATGTGGCATAAGGAGATTGGGTGGAAGTGAGGGAAGGGAAATGGGGTTAGGGGTGTGTTGCCAACCCCCTAACTCAAAAGTTGTAAGAAGACGAACCTGTACATGTATGCTACTCGAGATTTTTTTGGGTACGGTAGGATTATTCTCAACCCTTTCAATAGTGAAATTTAAGACTGACATTTCAGGTGATGTTATCCGAATTCTAACATAAACTAGGAAAATAGAAATAGAGCCTGGATCATCTAATCGTACGCCAGGTTTTCAAAGATTTTGGTACGCCAGGATTTCTCGAATAAAATTAAAGGAATAGCAAGGTATGAGATGTGGGGGTGTTCAGTGTTTGGTTTGACACCGAACAAACCGAAAAATAACCTAGGCTGAAACCGAATAAAATCGAACCGAAAATTTTAATTGGTGTATGGTTTGGTTTGAAACCAAACCAAAGTATGTAATTGGTGTTTGGTTTGGTTTGTGGTTTGACAAAAATATAACTAAACAAACTGAAGAAACCGAATACCTCCATGTACAAAAAAAATAATTATATAAATATACATAATTTGTATCTTATCCTCCTAAGTAACAATTCTAGATACTCAACTAGGTTTAGATGTTTGAAGATGGAATATTCAAGCTAATAAGACTTTTAAAGACTTTTGTTAGAAATTTTATCTTGTTTCACTTTCATTTACTTCCTTAAAGTTGTGAAACCTTTTGGTCTTAAACTCTAGTTTTGTTTACTTGAACACTTTGTGAGACCTTTTGATTTGTTAATTTTATCTGAACTTTTATATTTTCATTTATGATATCTAGACTATATTTTTATGTTTATTTGAATTTGGTTTCTTCAGGCTTTTAATCGAAACCAAACCGAATTCTATTTTGGTGTATAGTTAGGTTTTATCCGTTCTACGATCAGTTTGTTTTGGTTTTGTTTTTGATTCTAAATTTTTTTAAGCCGATAAACCCGAACCATACAGCCCAAAAACCCGAAAACCGAACCGATGAATGCCCCTAATGAGATGTGAAGGATGAAGATGGAATGGGATGGGGAAGAAAGTTTTTACTCTTTTTGTTGTCGAGTTTGTGTTTTAACTCGTATGATAAAGATTAATAGATCGTTATATAATTTGATAGTGATACGTTTAAATACTGAATTTGTTTATTTAAAAAGGGAAAGCTCGCGATTACAAAGTAATCAAGCGCCAAAACGCAAATCCAAACGCCCCTTAGGTAGTGCCGTAGTGGTCAAAATATGCATGTGTTCCATGGCTCTCGTCCCGGACCCACATAAAGAATCAAGATCAAGTCTCGGTCGCAAACTTTGTTGACGCAAATCATATTGTTGCTTGTGTTAATTATTAATATAAAAAGACTATTTAGGGTGATGAATTTGTTTGACTATAAGAAAATACGTTTTATTATTGGGAAGTGATTTGTACACCATTTTTTCCATTCGCCATTAAATTACACCAGTGATGCACACAATACAACATTGCTATGTATGATTTAGTGGTGGATGAAAAAAAAATTGGTGTACAAATCACCTCTCTTCCTTAATGTGATGAGAAAGTAGTGTTGACCTGAAGTTACAAACTCATCTCACAGACGCAAATTGGATTTTATTAAAATCGACTATTTTGTATCAATAAAAAGCAACTTATGACGGTCTTTCTTGCTATATCCACCAACACTCAAAGAATAAAACGATTTTTAACGACGCTTAATGTAGATACAATATTAAGATTGATATCGTTCTTTTAACCTTTTATTATTCTATCTCATTGAACACAAATACAACATAGATAAACTGCATATACTATTATTTTACAACTTTAAGTATCATAATAAACTTTGAAAAAATAACCTTTGATATTGATTTATCATCTCTAATATTAGAAAAAATAAACTTTGAAAATTGCAGATATAGGATATGTTTAACGAAACTAACTAAAACTGAAGATGAAATTAGAAACGAAGCTTATTATTTTATAAATTACTCAAAGTAGCATTTGATTTTCTTAGAAAATTATAAAACATTATGTTCTTAAAAACTCTCGTAATTTTATTATTATTATTATTTTTTTTTCTTCTTCTTCTTCTAAAAGGCAAACATAATATTATCACTAACATGAAACAAATTACAAATCTCATCTTTTAAATAGCTCATTTTTCAAACGGTTAATTTTAAGGTTTTATTTATTTATTTATCTTTTATTGTTTATTATTATTATTTTTTTAAACGGCAAATTTCACCACTCATCGGATCTCACAAATTCTATCTTACACAAGTCGCTAACGAGATTTCAACCCATAACATCTTAATTACTTTTACCTTTTACACCAAAAGACCTTTAGCTATAATTTTAATTTACCCCCTTCACCTTTACACCACACACCAAACTCATCCCTCAAATCTACAACTCCATCAAAACCCACCCTCATTCTACAACACCCGCCGCTATATTATAAAACCCCAAAATCATAAATTCGTAAATTAGGTTTACCCTCCAACAACAACAACAAACGATTAAAACCCAATTAGGTTTTATTATCTCGATTCGACATCAAGGTAAAATCTTATTTCATTATATGACTCTGTTTTGTTCTGTTATGTTATGTTTATTAGGGTAAGCTTATTTTTTGGCTTATTAGCTTATTTGTTTTCACAAAGCTCAATTTTTTCGCCTTATTTTGAAAGTATGTATAAGCCCATAAGTCCCAAAATAAGCCAAAAAAATTGGGGCTTATGAAACATTAGCCGGAAACATATAAGCTAATAAATAAGCCCATAAATAAGCTTAAACAAACACCCCTTAGTTAGATATATGAATAAAAAAAAACAATAATACCAAAATTATTGTATCTGTTAGAATTTTCTATCTAATCTACCTTTAATAAGTTTTAGTTTTATCTCAAATAAGCACTTTGAAATAAGCATGTGCCAACCAGGGGCGGAGCTAGAACTTTTTTGTCGAGGGGGCAAAATATAATAATTTTTAGAAACTACACTAAAAATTGGTCCGTTGGGGGGGGGCAAATTACAAAAAAAGCCGAAAATTTTCGAAAATTTACACTACAATTTTTTTCGCCGGGGGGTCACGTGACCCCCCGGACCCCCCTTTATCTCCGCCACTGGTGCCAACCTGCTTGTTTCGCCAAAAATAAGCAGTTAAGCAGACACTCTCTATGTATACATTTTATGAGACTCTGACATTGTTTTAACAACTTTGTTAGTTGACCTTGGAGAAGTTGAATTAGTACCGGGAATGGTAAACCAAGAGATGGAGAATGCTACAAATGCTGAAAAAAGGAAGTCACCAGAAGAAATCTCGGATTTGGTGGATGCTGAGACTAAGAATGAAGAATTGGCGTCAAAGAAGCAACGGGTTGTGGCTAGGACTTGTGTGCATGAGGTAGCAGTTCCGAATGGGTTTGTACCCAGTAAGGACGAAAGTATTCATGGGACGTTATCGGATCCGGTTTTTAACGGGGAGATGGCGAAAACATATCCGTTCGTTCTCGACCCGTTTCAGCAGATATCGGTGTCTTGTTTGGAGCGAAAAGAGTCGGTTCTAGTATCAGCGCATACGTCAGCTGGGAAAACTGCTGTTGCAGAGTATGCGATTGCTATGGCTTTTAGAGACAAACAAAGGGTTATCTATACATCTCCGTTAAAAGCATTGAGTAATCAGAAATACAGAGAACTAAGTCACGAGTTTTCTGATGTCGGGTTGATGACAGGTGACGTCACACTTTCTCCAAACGCAAGTTGCTTAGTCAATGACAACTGAGATTCTTAGAGGCATGCTTTATAGAGGATCCGAGGTTTTAAAAGAAGTTGCATGGGTTATATTTGACGAGATTCATTACATGAAGGATCGTGAGCGAGGGGTAGTTTGGGAAGAAAGTATCATATTTTTGCCTCCGGCTATTAAGATGGTGTTTCTTTCTGCCACTATGTCGAATGCTACCGAGTTTGCAGAATGGATATGCAACATACATAAACAGCCTTGTCACGTGGTGTACACCGATTTTAGACCCACACCTCTGCAGCATTATGTGTTTCCTGTCGGTGGATCAGGATTGTATCTAGTGGTTGATGAGAATGAACAGTTTAGAGAGGACAATTTCTTGAAGCTGCAAGACACTTTCACTAAGCAGAAGCAAATGGGTGGAAATCAAAGCGGAAATTCTAAATCGGGTGGGAGAATTGCTAAAGGAGGAAATGCTTCTGGCGGATCTGATATATACAAAATCGTTAAGGTATATCCTATATGTCTTTCGTTTATTTGCTTTGTAACTGTTTTTAGTGCGTATTTGGATTTGCGCTTAACTAATCAGTTCTCATAGTTGGATGAATATGTTATGTAGTAGAAACATATCGAGAACTACTTTTTATCGCCCGTTTTATTACAAATGATTATCTATTCTGGTTAATCAATGTTACATAATATTCTCGAAACACATTTCCAAACACCCTCTTAGGCTTTATAATCTTCTAAATGCTAAAATAACGTTATCTTAGTTCTCAAGGAGTGATTCTTAATGTTTCAGATGATCATGGAAAGGAAATTTCAACCGGTTATAATCTTCAGTTTTAGCAGAAGAGAGTGTGAGCAACACGCTATGTCAATGGCCAAACTTGATTTCAATAGCCAGGACGAGAAAGATATGGTGGAGCAGGTCTTTAAAAATGCAATACAGTGCCTCAGTGAGGAGGATAGAAATCTTCCCGCAATTGAATTAATGTTGCCACTATTGCAACGAGGCATTGCTGTTCATCATTCTGGCCTTCTTCCTATTATCAAGGAACTTGTAGAACTCTTATTTCAAGAAGGCCTCGTAAAAGCACTTTTTGCCACTGAGACAGTAAGATTTATTTTCATAAAATCTTTTCAAATTTTAATTTTAGATAAAATTAATATATTTCACTTGTATGAATATGTGACAGTTCGCTATGGGATTGAACATGCCTGCAAAAACCGTAGTCTTTACTAGTGTTAGGAAATGGGACGGTGACAGCCATCGATATGTAGGATCTGGTGAATATATTCAGGTGAGGTAGAATAATATTATACTCCGTAATAGAATAATATCTGCACTTTGTCTTACAATACGTCTCTTATTGTGCTTTTTAAATTATAGATGAGCGGGAGAGCTGGACGTCGTGGCAAAGATGAACGTGGTATATGTATTATAATGATTGATGAACAGGTATCAACTTAGGCTTCCTACTTTATGAGCACCCAGATGCACAAACTCACAACGAACCTAGATATATTCTTTGCATCAATATCAACCTCTAATGCCATATTTAGCTGGGTTTAATGGGATACAAAAAGTAACATACATTCGGTCTATCATTTTATTATTGTGTTTGGGTTACTTTATCATTTTTGGGTTATCTGTAAAGTGACTATGTTGACATTTGAATTCATTATCTTCTTCATTATACGAATTACCTCATCTGTCCCAATGAAAGTCAAGACATTGTAATCTAGTGTTGATTTAAACATTTGACGTTAGGGATCGATAGGTAATGTTTTGAGTGTTGCTTAAAACAAATATTTTCATATTAGTTGAAAATATGTATTACGATGATAAACATGTTTAAAATGCTAGAAATATAACTTCAGCTTTGCACAATAACATAATGAAAATGCACAATAACTTCTACAATTAAGTGAATTAAGCACCGCTGACAATCAGAAAACCAGGACTAAGGAGATCCTATAGGAAGCTATAGCAATTAGTTTTTGAAAATCTTGAGATAAATTGCATTTTCTTTTATAAAAAGCGAATAGTTGTGTAAGCCTGTTTTTGTTGCATCAACTATAAGGAATGAAAACAATGGATATTGTCATAACAAATGACATATACAACATTTGATACTGATAATTAATAATATTAACAAATGGTCGTTTACAGATGGAGATGAATACTCTCAGGGACATGGTGTTGGGTAAACCAGCTCCACTGGTCAGTACGTTCAGGCTGAGCTATTACTCTATATTAAACTTAATGAGACGATCTGAGGGTCAATTTACAGCAGAGCATGTTATCAAAAATTCTTTTCACCAGTTTCAGTATGAAAAGGTTTCTTCTCACCCAAACTTTTGCCACTGTTATCTTGTTTTATTTTTGTATATAAAATGATGGCTTCTAACATGTGTTTCTATCCATTTCAGACCTTACCTGATATAGGCAAAAAGGTTGCAACGCTAGAAGAAGAAGTAGCTAAGCTTGATGCTTCTGGAGAGGTAACTTCGGTAAATTTGATTGAAACCAGTTATTTAGATTATTCAGTGCATAATGAGCTTTCGTATTTTCTTTGATAGGCTGATGTTGCTGAGTTTCATAAGCTTAAGCTTGAAATGTCTGAACTTGAGAAGAAGATGATGGCAGAAATGACAAGGCCTGAGAGAGCTCTATATTATCTTCTACCTGGTAGACTGGTATGTGATGAGATCGGTAATCTATATTTCATTTATTTTAATGCTAATCAACGTTCCATTTGTGTGGTCAAACTTTGAATGACACAGGTTAGGGTTAGAGAAGCTGGAACAGATTGGGGTTGGGGAGTAGTGGTCAATGTTGTAAAAAAACCCGCCCCACCAGTTGGTTCATTGCCTGCTACACGTGGCAGTAGCTATATAGTCGATACTTTGCTTCATTGTTCTATTGGTTCAAGTGAAAGTGGTTCTCGTCCTAAGCCATGTCCACCACGTCCTGGTCAGAAGGGAGAAATGCATGTGGTGAGTTATGACTTTTGCATCTTGTAATGATACAGTTATTTTGTTGGCAATCTAGTTTTAGTTGCACATGTTTTGTTCGTTAAATCAGGATTGTTCTTATGAGTTAATAAGGGATGTAAACTTAAAACCCATGTTCAGGTTCCTGTTCAATTGCCCTTGATATCAGCATTGAGCAAGCTCAGAATATCAATTCCTTCTGATCTCCGTCCATTGGAAGCTCGCCAAAGTATACTTTTGGCAGTACAGGAGCTTGAAATACGTTTTCCTCAAGGTCTTCCAAAACTTAATCCTGTGAAGGTACATATGAGCTTCTTTTATGTTGAATTACTTGTCGTGTTGGAACTTTGAATGTGTATTTGAAACCTATTGAGAAATCCTATTTCTTTGTTTTTTTAATAATAATCAAGTATACATGCATGTGCTGGAAACTAATTTTCCTTGTCGATATACACTGTTTGCATTCATCAAGAAATGATCTCAAATGCATGAATTCGCAGGATATGGGCATAGAAGAACCTGAGTTTGTTAACCTGGTTAAGCAGATTGAGAAACTTGAAAACAATTTGTCTTCTCACCCTTTAAACAAGGTTAGGGCAACATGTCATATACTCATATTTTTTATGATGTAATATCTACTTTTAGGGGAGAGCGGAAAACCATATATTCGTAGGGCAGTTTCTTTTCTAGATTTCACTGATGAATGCCAAACACAATCTTTTTAATGTTTCAGTCTCAGGATGAAAATCAGATCCAGTCTTTCAAGAGGAAAGCAGAAGTGAATCATGAAATTCAACACTTGAAAACAAAAATGCGTGATTCCCAGGTAATTATCGTATATCACATGGATAATTTCTTTACTCACTGGTTTATATTACATTGGCAGTAGTCAGTAGACTGGTATTACATATAACATATTCTCGGTTTACACCTTAAAAAATGATTTTATATCCATGAAATGCAGCTTCAAAAATTTCGAGATGAGCTCAAGAACCGATCACGTGTATTAAAGAAGCTTGGACATATTGATGCCGAAGGAATAGTTCAAGTGAAAGGCCGTGCAGCATGTTTGATTGATACAGGAGATGAACTTCTAGTCACTGAGTTAATGTTTAATGGTAATAAAACAAATCGAATTGACAAATAGTATTTAGATTTGCCTGCATGGTATAGATTCTGATTACATTCTTAATTGATCAGGTACCTTCAATGATCTCGATCATCATCAAATTGCAGCCCTTGCAAGCTGCTTTATTCCAGGAGATAAATCAAGCGAGCAAATCCAATTAAGATCAGAACTTGCTAAACCATTGCAACAGCTTCAAGACAGTGCACGTAGAATAGCAGAGGTACGTTGCATAGTAACCCTCTAACTTGGGAGTTTTTAACCAAAGATCATTAAATCAATACATTATTTGTAAATGTGCAGATACAACATGAATGCAAATTGGAAGTTAACGTGGATGAATACGTGGAGGCAGTAGTTAGACCTTTCTTGATGGATGTCATATATTGTTGGTCAAAAGTAAGTGTTCCTTCTAGTCATCCAGTTAATAGCTTCATTGTTTGTTTAACTCATGCTTTCGAATATGGTCTCTTCTATCTTTTTAATTAGCCAGAATTGTCTGGATTGTTATTTATTCTCGTCTTTACTAGCAGTATAGAAGTTAACTAACGAGAGACTTCTATGGCACTTTCTATTCTTTCAGGGGGCATCGTTTTCTGAAGTTATACAAATGACTGATATCTTTGAGGGGAGTATTATTAGACTTGCAAGAAGGCTTGATGAGTTTCTAAATCAGGTAAGTAATTAATGCTCATTGGGTTACAGTCCGTCTATACAATTAGACGAACATCTGTACTAAACTTAATCCTAATATACAATTTTATTAAAGAAAAGCTTTATAATAACAATTAAACTATTCTAAACATGTATTCATCGAATGTAACAGTTGCGTGCTGCTGCTCAAGCTGTTGGAGAAGCTGGTTTAGAAGAAAAGTTTGGTGCTGCCAGTGAAAGCCTTCGTAGAGGTATTATGTTTGCAAATTCTCTATATCTGTAAGTCTGCTAGCTATGTACGATTATCTTAGTTTTCAAATGCTTGTTTAGATGATAGATACACCACATGAAGTTAGGTGGTGTGGGGTTCTATTTTTCAATTATAGCAATGGGTACCTCTATTATACGACAGCCAGTGTTTTCATTTCTGTTTGGCTCTATCCTGTTTGGGTGATGTTGTACTGGTGTAAAGTGGCTGTTGTATTTGTGTTTGGTTCTTCCCATCCCATTAAAGTTTTTTCTTCTTCAAAATTTGAGTTAACGATGGCGCATTCTACATTTCTAACATTTGAATTTTCTTTGTTTGAGTGAAATTAGACGGTTTCTGTAGTGGTGTTATTGGCGATACATTCCTTATCTGTTTTTTATCGACTCGTACGTGCTTTGCTTTTAATCATCTCCCCTTTTCTCATGTCAACAAAATAATAGACGTAGCTGATATATCCAGTAATGTACAAATAGGAGTGCGACATCTAGTTTGCACACCCAAGTATAGACGCCTACAAAGTCGACCACTTTGTCAATCAAGTAAAGATGCAATAGTGTGTTTGTATTGACCTTAAAGGCGAACACTAAATGCATCCGCAAAGTTAGAGATAACAGTCAAGTTTACTGAAAGTTATATTCAATAATAGTTTCGACCTTTTGCATTTAATCAATAAAATCTGGAACTTGTAACTGGTTCCAAGTTCCCCAAATACTACATCAAAACATGAGTTGATTTTTGAAACAATCATAGTAATAATTCAAAAAATATGCAACTAACATACATATTTGCATTTTGACTCGAATTTTAATCGATATAACCATCAATGTAATTGTATCGATTTCAGAAAATTACGCTCAACTTTATCAGTAAGATAACCGAGTCTTGTAATCAAATCTAAAACACGCATATTGTACTGCATGGTAGCACAAAGCAAATACATTAATCGATATAATTCCCCATCGGTTAAACAATAGATGTATTGTCAACAACAGAACAAGCTGCCAAACAACTTGTAAGTTGGCGAAAAACATTAGCCCAGCTCATGTGTCGATGGGTTGTCATCATGCCTGACTCATTGTACCCCAATAAATAGTTATTTCGGACCATACGTTACATTACAAACTATAAACAACCAAAAGGTTGAAACAAAACTTCAAAGTTACAAGTTAAAAAATAAACACTAGCCCAAAATCCCTCCTGCACCTTACATACTCCATATTTTACCATTCTTCATTGTTTTCATTGCCGCCGAACATATAACTTATTCCGGGTTCATTTTTGAACCAAACTAAGTATTTCATATTCGTTATTTATATCTATATAGGTATTTATATATAAATATATATATAAGATGTCTATATATCGAAAACTTTTATGCTACAGCCATCCCGGCAGGCAGCTGCATAGGACTGGAGCAGAGAGGGTCAACGTATTCTGGCTGTTTCCTCACCCTTGATGCATGCTTTTCTTTTTGTTCATCAATGGAGATCTGCTTGTACCGGCATTCTTCACTGCAAAATGCTTTGTCACCTCTACAAATTAAAAAGAGAGACAATCAGCAACAAATAGATTTTTATTATAATTATTTATTTCTTGAAACAGTAACTATTCAAATAAGAATCTATGAAAAGACTTGAATATACTAATTCAATTAACCTAAATGCTATTTGGCGATGTTCTCAGCATTTTCAAGTGTTGACAAGATTTCAAATAATAGTTTTCTCTACAAACAGCATCTTTAGGGTACACATGCTACATGCATGCCCTAACTTCCTTGTAGTCCTGCCCATGGAATTAAGAACAGGGAAGAAGACAGAATTTGGTTGTAAGTTGTAACATAATTACGTCCTATCATCATGTTGTCTTCCTTATAGACGAGGGTATCCTTAAAACAAGCAATTGACTTGGACAACGGTGTATCAAACAGCCTGGATGTACAAGATCTTGATTGCATCATAAGTTACTGACAAAAGGGAAGCCATGATCTTACACAAACTAAAAACATGGGCAATCTATAGCTTAATTCTAACTCAACTAAAGCCTTTGACTAAGCCAAGCGTCTACTATCTAGCTAACAGACAAGCATCGCATCGGTTTATGAAATAATTAAAGCAAGAAAAGATAACATTCTAGTTAAATTTGTGAGTGTTTTCTATCGCATAATTCATGTATATCACTTGTTTAGAAATTAACCAAACGAATTACTAAGCTTGTCAAAATGGTTTAGAGTAAATACATCATAACCTTAAAGCCTAAAGCCTAAAGGTATTGAATTGAAATCCTACCTCCAGGTAGGATCCATTGAATTACTAAGGGGCTAAGGGCATGTCAATACACGTTAGACAGTAACGAAGATTTAATCACCAGAATATTGTTCTCCGGCTCTTTCTGAGAACAATATTCATTTGATGCCAAACAAAAGTTAGCTACTTAGCTCAAGATACCCATTACACAAAGACTCCAGAATCACGTACTTTGAAAACAAAACTAGTAAAACAAGGTATTTTATACTAATAACATCAAATAAGTTAAACAAGCATATGAATTGCAACTAGCAAGAACAAACATAACCCTAAAAAAACTTGAGAAAACAGAAATCTCAAAGAACTTAGATCCAAAAGCACAAAACTTTACATCAACAATAACACCCAAAACACCCAATCTTGCCAGAGCGAGTATTAGGGAGGTAGGAGACTGCTTTCAGGAAGAACTCTCGCAAAAACATTAATAAATTAATTAAACTAGAACAAACCCATGCCACAGAACCATCAAATAACACAAAAGTCACAACTCTTAACGTAACCATACAGAAGTAAAAACAGAATATTTTCGTACCTATACATGAAAATATCCAATCCATGAAGCTTCTTCTTACAAAGACCACAACTGCTCAAGAAATCAACATCCTCAAACACCATCACACCACCACCACCACCATTAGCCACTGGTGGTGATGGTGCACAAAACACACTACCACCATAACCACCACCACCACCATTAGTACTACTGACCCAAAAACTATTAACACCAATCTTTTTCTCAATCCCATCATCAAAATACTCTCTTTTCTTAATCAAGTTATTCCCAACATGTGATATCACACAAGTATACTCTTCCAATAACTCAATATCCACATCATTTTCCTTAATGGGTCTATTACTAAATATAGGAATTGGGTCAGATCTTGGTGAAACTGCAAAAACAGTGTTTTGAGTACCATTTTGACCCATTTCATTATCCAAAGCAACCACAATTCCTAATCCAACAACCCCATTTTGTTCCTTAAATCTTTTTGGTTTTTGATCATTGGAATTTGATGAAGATAAGAAAAAAGGTATCTTTTTTAAAGCTAATCTTGATTTATTACTAACTTTTCCATTAAAATTAGTCATTTTTTTTAACCAAGATTCAATCTTTTTGCCTCTTCAATTGTTTTTTTCACAACAAATCATCAGAAACAAAAAGGGTTTTTGTGGAAATTGAAAAAAGATTTAAAATATGAACAAATTTGATTTTTTGATTAGTATATATATACATACACACATATGTATGTATATATGTGAGGGAGAGATGGAGAGAGGGAGAGAGGGAGAGAGATGGCTTTAAAGAGAAGTGCCACCTGCTCTCTTGTTCCTCTGCTTCTTCTTCTTCTTCAAAGAAATAGGCTCTTCAAGAGCTTTAATAAGAAAGAGAGAGAATAAAGAAGCCATAATGGTATTGAAGTAAATATATCATAATTGAGGGGCTAAGTGCTGTTTTGCTTTTTGAATATTTTCATTTGACATCCTTGGTGTTTGTGTGTTCATATCTTTTGCTCCTTTTAGAGTTCCTGTGTTCAGTTTTACTTCTAGTGTTTCTTTTATTACATATTTACATGTCTATAGTAACAACAATACTTATTCCTGCGGGAACAATGGTATACAAGAGGTAGGATGTAAACAGTTATAGTTCTATTTGAGGATAGAGAAACTGCTTTCAAAAAACCTTCAAGAGTAATGTGTGCTTATATATGTAAGCAAACATGTGTGTATAGGGGCAAGTGGGTAACATTGCTCTGTCGTTAGTAATTCAGCGAAATATTCGATATAATGTCATTGCATCTAAAGTTTTCTTGTAAGATTTTTTTATCACCTGCGACAAGTGAAAAAATCTTTGAATTCACAAAAATGTTTTAGTTTATGCAATTTTCAAACATTTAGTTTGGTAGTATATGAGTTGGTCCTTTAGATTGTATTGTACTCGTACTTTTTTTTTTTTTTTTTTTTTTTTTTTTTTTTTTTTTTTTTTTTTTTTTAGTTTTTTTTTTTTTTTTTTTTTTTTTTTTTTTTTTTTTTTTTGAACGGCGATATTATTGTACTCGTACTTAGTAATACTTTGTACATGATGAATTTCATATAGCAGTTTTACCAACACTTGGTTTGCATAACGTTTAGATATTAGACATTTAATAGAATGAAAAGTTTGATTGAAAAATATATTTGTCATTTACACACTCTATCGGAACTCTAATAGAACACGTAAAGTTGCATCAAAAAGTTGTTGTGCGAGAGTGATTGGTAGGAATAATAACGTAAAAGTTCATTAGGGTCACTTCAATCATGCATAAAACTTTTCTTTGAATGGCGATCATGGATAAAACTGTTGCATCATATAGAAAGATTGTTGTTTCTTCAACAATTTTAATGTCTACTTATCGTATTCGTGCATAATTTTAATTTTATAAAAATCTTGGGTATCTTATGTTCAATCATCAAGTTTGTTTCTAACATGCGTGTACATTTCAGTGATGTATGCATGTACTTATACATATGTGATATGTTGTGCCTATAACTCATATATCAACGTACTAGTTCATTTTGATTTCATCATGTGTGCTTTTTTGTCATCAAGATTTCTATGTGGTAATGGGTAACAACCTTTCAAATATTCCAATGCAATTTTGGAAATTAAAATTGTACGTGCCTAAGTTCCCATCATCATAACAAACTCTAATAAAATGATTGAAGGAAATCAGTCACTATTTGCCAAACAAACCTAAAGGNGTAATACTTTGTACATGATGAATTTCATATAGCAGTTTTACCAACACTTGGTTTGCATAACGTTTAGATATTAGACATTTAATAGAATGAAAAGTTTGATTGAAAAATATATTTGTCATTTACACACTCTATCGGAACTCTAATAGAACACGTAAAGTTGCATCAAAAAGTTGAAGTGCGAGAGTGATTGGTAGGAATAATAACGTAAAAGTTCATTAGGGTCACTTCAATCATGCATAAAACTTTTCTTTGAATGGCGATCATGGATAAAACTGTTGCATCATATAGAAAGATTGTTGTTTCTTCAACAATTTTAATGTCTACTTATCGTATTCGTGCATAATTTTAATTTTATAAAAATCTTGGGTATCTTATGTTCAATCATCAAGTTTGTTTCTAACATGCGTGTACATTTCAGTGATGTATGCATGTACTTATACATATGTGATATGTTGTGCCTATAACTCATATATCAACGTACTAGTTCATTTTGATTTCATCATGTGTGCTTTTTTGTCATCAAGATTTCTATGTGGTAATGGGTAACAACCTTTCAAATATTCCAATGCAATTTTGGAAATTAAAATTGTACGTGCCTAAGTTCCCATCATCATAACAAACTCTAATAAAATGATTGAAGGAAATCAGTCACTATTTGCCAAACAAACCTAAAGGATTGCCAAACATTACTAATGTGTTATTGGTTCTAAGTACTTAAACATCCAATAAAAGGTATTTTTCGGTATATAGACGAATTGATGACTGGCTCACAGTCATCTCAAGTATCTAAGGGCTAGACAATTTGTATTGTACATGATAACGCATTTTTAAAGTTACAATGTAATGTTTCGACAAAAAAACAGAAATGGGTTGTCAAGTTATGTCATCAAAGAATAATGTTGCTTCGATGACGTTGTGATATCTTACATAAAGTGTTCAGTTGTTGAATCGTAAATGGGGTTCCGTTATTATGGTACATGATTAATACTTTGATTATGAGAATACATTTTTTTGTTCTGTTGACAGAATAAATATCAGTTTGCCTTGTGTATGATGGTATTTTAGGAAGGTTATGAAATACTAAACCGTAGGATTAATATGTAATTTTGTAAACAAGAAGGACTGTTTTATCCATTACTATAAACACCAAGGTTAATTTATTGTATCTTCCTTGTTTTCTTCTCCGTATATATTGATTTTTTATTTTCATCTTTCTTTTTTTTCAGAATATAATAATTTCTGCCAATCATACCTACAAAGATTCTTTTCTGATTATTAATTTATTATTTAATGCCAAATGGAGACATATTATTTAAAATGAATATTTTTTGTGTGATATGTACTTCTCTTTATTTTTCTATACTTTATTGAGATATTCTTTTTATATTTTACAATGAAATTATATATATTTTCTCTTTTATGTTTTAAAGCTTTGTTACAATTTTATTTGATTTTTTTTACTATGATTTATGATCTTTTGGCCTGCCAATTTATGAGTTTTGAACTTATCGTCACACTGATACAAACCGGGTAAAACTCTTATATTCAAAAGATTAGCGTTGTCACTTTAGAATTGTTTGCACTTATCAAAAACTGAACTTAAGACTTCACACATTTTATGATAATAGTCACAAGTCTTTTGAAACTAAAGTATTGTTTGTTTCATTAAAATGTTTTACATCTTAATCAAACTATTACATTTTACTATTAAGAGGTGGTTAAAAAGTCTGAATCTGAGTGAAATAATTTTGTTTGCTTTTGTATAATTGTCTGATGATTAATTGTTTGTTTCTGCAATTTATTTATTAAGCCATCTTAATGCAATAAATAAGTAACTTGTGTAAACATGAAACAAAACATTTTTTTTTTAATAAATGTAACATACATACATCAAAGAGATTATCTTAATACAAGTCTCTCACCTCTATTGAGTAAGAGGAAATAAGACAAATCTCACACCTCTTATTGAGAGAGTTGAAATATGTCTAACTGGGTTTGAATAAAATAAAAATAAAAATAAACAACACAATATCTAACGGTCTTTGACTTATTAAGAGATAACTAGTAAAAGCTAGTAAAACAGGCCCTAAGTCACCTCTTAGTGATTCAATTTTAACTATCTTCTTTTTTAACCACGGGTTATTTGATAAGTTTTAGGGGGTGTTTGTCTAAGCTTATTTTATTGATTTAAGTGTGCTGATTTTAGTTATCATACTATCTTATAATGCACAAAGGCTACTAAAATTAGAAACTCTTAAAATTCAGTATCACTTATTATAGTAAGATTCAATAGTTTGCACATAATTAAAACACAATTAATGTGGTCAAAACTAGGGCTGAGCATCGGTCCAAAACCGACCCGACCCGGACCGACAAAACCGAAAACCAAAAACTGCCAAAAACCTAAGCCGAAACCTAATCGAATATGGTTGGTTCGGTTTGGTTTTGTGTCGGGTCCATCAGTTCGGTTCGGTTCATGTGTGTTTGTGTGTGTTTTTTCGGTTATGGGCCGAACCGAACCGACCCGAAACCGAAAACCATGAAAAACGTAAACCGAAACCGAACCGACGGGCTGTCGGGTCGGCGCGGTTTTTGTCGGTTCGGTCGGTTTTGTCGGTCCGGTTCGGTTTTGAACTTTCCATGCTCAGTCCTAGTCAAAACTCAAAATATTTAATGTAGTCAATTAATTAATTGGTCAATAAATACAATTAATGCAGTTATTAAAACACTACTTACATAACAAATACAAATTATGAAGCATATTGTACAACTAACTCAAATACGATTATACAAATATTCAAGTCCGAACGGGTAACGGGCCAAAAGGGCACGAGCCCGAACAGACACGGGTGACGGGCCAAACGGGCTCGAGCCTGAACAGGCACGGAATAAACGAATTTTTGATATCCGTAAATATGAATTGTCAAAAAGAACATAATTAACTAAAATTCATGATTCACAGAAAAATTTTATTTCAGGGTACCCGCCGCTGCAACGCTCGGATACCCTGCTAGTATAAACTAATAAGCTTATAAATAAACTTGAATAAACACTCACTTAATTAGTTATATATATATTTTAATAGAATTAGTTATACAAATATACCATTCTGTAACTATTTTCTTTCTCACATAATTAAGATCCCTGGTGAGTTAGTGCATAATTAGATTTTATGTGTGTAACGGCTAGTTGTTTTGCCAAGTTTATATAGTTATAAAGTCTATGCATATGAATTTAGAAGAGAGAATAAATGTTGGTCCACTTACATATTTATAACAAATTAAATTATGTGAAGTCCACTTATAAACTTTAAGGGTTCATATGTGTAGAAAAATAAGTTTGTAGAAAAAAAATGGTTTACTAGAAAAGTAATGTAACTTTAGTTTTGACAATCTTTAATCTTTATTTTTATCTTTAATAACTATAAAGCATTTAAGAATTTATTAATATTAATTTTATGAAATTTAATTTATATATTTTTCATTTGTATATTTTAGTTTTGAAAATTTTATGATATATAATAATTTAATGCAATTAATTGAATTTACTCATAATAATTAGCAGTATATTTATTATATTATTATTAAATATAACTTATACTTGTTTAATTTAACTTATATTATGATTTCTAAAACTTATAATTTTTTGTTATTTCGTCCATAGCCAACAACGATACCCCTTGAAATTTTCACCAAAATAATCCGAAAAACAAATAGTTTTTATGAATATATACGATTGTCAGGGAATTGAGACAACTTAATTTGACTTTATACGAATTAATTAATGGCAAATGATACAAAGTACTAAGTATAAGATATAAATAATTATAATATGAATATGTCTTTTTTAGTCATCTCCACATAATTTTTTAACTATTAGTTTTTCTTGCATTTATAAACACTCCTATACTTATACTTTACACCAATGTGGCAATGTGGGACAAATATAGTATAAAAATTATTAATAATAGTAACAAAATACATAAAAGTAATTTTACAAAAAGTAGTTTTTCTTGCATTTATAAACACTCCTATACTTATACTTTACACCAATGTGGCAATGTGGGACAAATATAGTATAAAAATTATTAATAATAGTAACAAAATACATAAAAGTAATTTTAGAAGATGTATGTTTGAGAATTTCTTTTATTAAGTTGATGCAAATACTTTTTGTAAAATTAAATATGGCGAAAACATTTCAAAAATAAAATATCATCTTTTGCGATTTGGAGGTGTAACTTTTCTGGTGTATAAAATATAATTAACTTTATCACACCGTTTATTATATGAAACTTTTTAACATTGCTTAAAGTTATCTTAACCTAAATTTTTTATCATATGTAATCTTATCGTCATGAAAAACACATAATTAAAAGTACTAGTCGTTAAAGGTTTTAATTACAAGGTATCCGTCGCTGCAACGCGCGGATACCCTACTGGTGTTATACAATGTATAAAACCCATAGCAGGAAGCTCTTGTAACCATATTTGTTTAACAAGTCATGTGTTGGACGTTATCTTGTGTCGATACTAAGGCTACTTGCAGTGGACTTGAAAAAGTCGGTCAAAATCATAGGTCGACCGATATGAATATCGGTCATCACCAATGTGGGTGTTTGGTCAAAGTCGGTCGAGCAAGGCTTCAATCCCTTAATCGGTTGACTTTTTGACCGATTTTTACAACAGTCTGTTTATAGTTTTAGTGATAAATATTAACTTGGGCATCGACTGTGGCAATTTGGTCGTGTCTGGTTATCGGAGAGAGAAAACTGATGTGGCAGTGTCATGCTCGGTCACGACTGCGTGCAGCCTAAAATATCACTCAAGACAAAAGTTTTGAACGCATACATTTCACTCAAAACACACGTTGGTGTATTAAAGACAACCAAGAGGCCATGCCTACTATTTCTTGTCATCATATAACCATATTGGTGAAGAAAAACACAATGGAAAGGTAAATGCATGTGTTTAATAATTAAAGCACCAAGTTAGAAAGTTAACCTCGTGTTTCCACACATCAAAATGTTCCAAAACGTGTTTTAAAGCTTTTACGAGTTTGAAAGCCAGAAGTTGAGATGATTTTAGTATGATACGCCCAACCTCAGTTCCTTTCTCTCTACACCATTCGCCTCTAAAATCAACGACAGTTAAAAATGTGTCGTTATGCAATGTCTGTCTAATTTACGACTTGACAATAATATCGACGTCCCTTTACTGTATAACGTAAATGAGAGTATCATGTGTTATAGTAACATATTTTCCCTTACCATTTTTAAATACTACTTGATCATTGGTTTATTTTTTATTTATGTAATTTTAAATTAAGATACTTCGGCTAGTTTTGTTTATTTAAATTAATTCTAGTATGTTTGGTGGTCTATAAAAACACAAAGTACGTATGAGAATCTAGGGAATTTCCCCACTTTCGCTGGTTAGTTGAACCACTAATAAATACAACTTGCCTTTCTTAAAAAAAAAAATATATATATATATATATATATATATATATTACTGTAGCAACTGCTTATTCAGCTTATTTTCAATGCTTTTAATGATTCAAAACTGTTTTTCATACCTTTGTCGAGTTGTTTAAACTTTTATTTTTCAAAGTTGTAGCTTAAATTGGTCTTTCTCATTCAAAAAGTCCACACAGCCTAGTTATAAGGGGTGTTTGG
>LBNU01036154.1:4728-19000 GCA_014162995.1 Artemisia annua | reverse complement strand
CAGGGACGGAGCCAGGCGGGGTCCCGTGGGTGCCCGGGACACCTATGAATTTTTTCGACGTAGTGTTAATTTTAAGAAAAAACATCGATTTTTCTCAAATGTAGCTTAAATGACCCCGGTCTATCGAAATGTGTTTTTATTCTTATTTAGTTAGCATCTTAAACTCTATTATACTACCGTTAAAAAAAATTGTGCACCCGGTAATATTTGTTCCTGGCTCCGTCCCTGTTGATGGGACATACGGACAAGAGTAATGAGGGTTGGCATTTTAGTGCAAAGTGGACCCATTTATGAATTGATGGTCCTTATTTATTTTTTTAGACCTCTAGATATTAAAATACTATTGTTTCTAGTCATTTAATGTTATATTTGTTTTAGCTTTTCGTTATGGGCATTGACTTTTATCGATCAAAATACCAAAGTTCCAAGAGGTGTTACGTATGCTGATATAGAACAAAAGTATTTTTATAAGAAATAGTTGTGATTAAACAATGACATCAAGTCTTCTTTGCTTTATGTTACAAATATAATTTATGTTGCTATGATATCTTTCTCTTTGAGTTATAAGAACCATTATTATTGTTGAAAAAGAACATACAAAGACCAAGTACACGAAAAAATATAATTTATATAACCATAGTATTTAACTTTGAACTTATAATAGAGAATATTGTCAACTATATTTACATTAATAAAACATTCTTACACTTGCACACTTATATTAGAATTTTCTTTTACAAAAAAGGCCTAAAAGGTATGGGCTACTCAACCACACGGGCTTGGGCTTATTAAAAGTTAAAGCCAACGTGTTACTGGAAGAAAATAAACGTTTTCACTAGATTTTTATTTTTTATTATTTTTTTTTTATTATTTTTTTTTCTCTTCTTCTTTTCATTAGATGTACCCGCGCAAAGTGACCGTGTATAGCGACAAATAATTATACTTGCGAAATCGTGATTCTGTTTCAACCTTTGATGCAAAGCGTTTGTTTTTTGAAATACAAAGCATATGTTAATATAGTGTGTGTTTTCGAAAAGTTGTCAAGTTTAGAATTAATCAAGCTTAAGGAGTACTAAAGGATACTTGAAGGTAATTTAGACAAGCTACATTAATTTAAGTTTTCAAGATTTCAATAATGAGCATTCACTCTTTATAAGTAGATAGAATAGATATAGATATGCTTGAATACTTGAACAGTTGAACTAGCTTACGTAATAATGACTCGGTCGATTTATATTTTCATGACCTCTGTCCGAGTCATTATTACGTAAATAACAGTTAGTTAATTTCCAATACGAAGCAACTACCACTTTTTTTCATGAGAAGAGAATAACGAAGTTAGACATTACAATTGTCAAATGAATGCCGAAGGATATCAAACAAGTTCAGCTTGAATTTTCACTACAAAGAATAAACAACGATGGCAAAAAAAAACCTTAGGAACAAGAACTCGGCAGCATTTGGGCATGGTTCTTGAACTATTGAGGTCACAAGACCAAGTTTAATAAGAGAATATGGTGAGCAGTGAGGTTCTATATGTGCAGCTTTCGTACAATTAACCTCAGTTTTGTTTAAAAACCATTAGAAGCAATGCCTTGATTTAATTCTAATTTAATGGTATCACATGAATCTGTTGAACGAGTCATAGTCGTACGTATGAATAAAGGGCTGTGAGAGTATGTATGATGATGATGTCCATGAAAGCAAGGATCAAGTCCAGCAGAGATTAGCAGCAACATGTAAAACCACAGGCCGCTGAAACACCAAACAAATATATTTTTAACATTGAACACAAATGCCTTTTGTCACAATTTCGTTATGTTATAATATGTGGTAAAACGAGAAGATGCAATTCATGTGCAAGTAAATCAACTAACTCTGAAACACCAACATCTGAAGCTGTTTCTCTTAAGGTTTTTTAAAGATGGCAAAAGGTGGGTCGGGCGTTCTTGGCTAACAGGTCAGGTTCAGATCAGATGTGTTATACAAGAAGGTATTAAATTGGGTGGACAGACCCGCAAAACATATATTTTGTCTTTTCTATTATAAATTTACAAAAACTTGATAAAAGATAGAATTTTGAAGACATTTTGCATTTTGAATGCATCTTCGATTTTTGGGTGCCTTTCAAGTTCTATCCTGTTAACCCACTCAACCCAAAGTATAACCCAATCGGCCATATGATTGAGTCAATTTAGGTTATGTTTCATCTCTAACATTTCTAACAGATATAACTGAAATAACTTGCTAACAAAGGAAACAGATTACCAGGTCAAAGTCGCTCAATTTTTAAAACATAAAACCTCCTAAATCAGGTTATTAAAGAAGTGAATGATCATTATAAAGATACATTAATTGTGATTATATTCGACACACACTGTAAATAATTTTAGGGCAGTGGATTTCAGTCGACTCGACCCAATACACCCCCCGTTTGACCTGCTTCCAATACCTTTGTTGTATACCTATTCATACTAATTAGTTAGTATTAGTAAAAACAGCTTACCCTATTTGATTAGACAAGTTTGTGAATCAAACTCGTTATACCCAACGTCAACAAGACAGAGGCCATCAGGAGGCGCTGGTGGAGCGGTAGCACGTCTGCATGTGGCATCCATCAGCTTTAACAATGCATCGTCTTCAGCACCAGCAGCTGCTTCCCTTATTGATGTTGCCACAAGAACACGAACCATCTGTCAAACCATGATCATCCAATAAGATTAAAAAGTATTACCAAAAAAAGATACTATAAGACCCTCTAAACAGATAGTATACCTTTCGTAAGAAACGATTACCAACCAATTCAACACACATTGCCTCCGAATTTTCTCCTTTCTTCAAAATAACATATAAAAAGGTTAATAAACCATAACATACTGTAATATATGAGAACTAAATCACGAGGAAAAGGGCTGATAAACATAAAAAGATAAGAAAGGAACCACTGTATTTATGTTTAAAGTAACTTGTGTGGCTCGTGCATGGAAGAGAAAACACTCTGTTGGAGGACCGCTGCAATATGATAAGATTATGAATTGAAAAATGAAAAAATATATTCATTTAAGTGAAATAAAGCTTACGTATTTCTTGAGGGTTTTGTATCACGTGCAAACATCTTATAAGATAATAATTTCCCTTCTAGTTGTTGAAGAAGCTGGTTAACCTTGCTAACACTGAATGTCGTTGGTTTCTTTATACTTTGTTGGTCATCTACGTCATCCTTAACCGTAGATTCCAAACTTTCCTCAGCGTTACCATCATCGTGATTATCTTTTTGGTCACCAGTATAACATATTGTGTCACCCCCGTCATTCAAAGGGAAGATATACAAATAGCGTCTCCATTTTGCAGAAAAATTAGGATGGAATGTACGCGGTACCTGTAACAATTAGCACATCAGCGTTCTAAAATATGTTACAATGTAAATATATTACGAAAACTTTTATTATTTATTTCAATTTTCTTTACACATGTGAGCAACTATAGTAGTACCTTAGAAACATATACGACCCTAAGCTTTCCTGGTACAGTGTTGTTTATGGCATCTTCAATATCTTGAGGACTAATATCCTCTCTCCAAGTATCTAAACGTTTGAGCAATAAAGGTCATTATTATTTATTACAACAATCTACATAACCTTTAGCTATAGCTAAACAAACAAAAGCATTATTTGAAGGGTTATTACACACGGAGGTCACTAAAGTTTCCCAAAAATTTGCTTTAAGTCACTAAAGTTTTTTTTGGTTCAAAGAGGTTACTCAAGTTTGGTCACCGGTTATATAAGTTACCCTGTATGTTTTAACCTTCTACTACAGGTTTTTTTTTCGTTAATTTCAAAAATGGTCCCTCAGACTAACTGTCGTTAGTTTTTTCCGTTAGCTAACGGCCGTTTGCAACAAACATTTGCACTGTTAGTCCTTTATCCTAACGTCCATTTATACTTAACTCAAAATTTGGTTTTCATACATTTTTGTCCGTTTTTCTTACGTTTTTTTACCCTCTTTTTGACGGGTTTTCCGTTTTCATACGTTTTTATACGTTTTCGTTCATTTTTATACGTTGTCGCCCATTTTCTTACACTTTCATCCGTTTTTCTTACGTTTTTTCCGTTTTCATACGTTTTTGTCCGTTTTTCTTACGTTTTTGTCCGCTTTTCTTACGTTTNGATTCTTCAGTATAACATATTGTGTCACCCCCGTCATTCAAAGGGAAGATATACAAATAGCGTCTCCATTTTGCAGAAAAATTAGGATGGAATGTACGCGGTACCTGTAACAATTAGCACACCAGCGTTCTAAAATATGTTACAATGTAAATATATTACGAAAACTTTTATTATTTATTTCAATTTTCTTTACACATGTGAGCAACTATAGTAGTACCTTAGAAACATATATGACCCTAAGCTTTCCTGGTACAGTGTTGTTTATGGCATCTTCAATATCTTGAGGACTAATATCCTCTCTCCAAGTATCTAAACGTTTGAGCAATAAAGGTCATTATTATTTATTACAACAATCTACATAACCTTTAGCTATAGTTAAACAAACAAAAGCATTATTTGAAAGGTAAAAGTCATACATATCAACAAACTATCAAAATTTTGGAAGTTATACCCTTAACCAACTTTCATCATTTTATTGATTAATTCATTCAGCCTTCATTCAGTAGTGGCGTAACTGTAATCCCTAAACTTTCTATTGTCATGACCGAAAAATTAAGTAAATGACCCTAAAAATTAAAGGGACGCCACCACTGCGAAATAGATTTAAGGGGTTTAACCGCAAAAAATTGAAAGTTGGTTGGTTTTACCATTCTTAACCCTTCTTTAAACTATTAACCCTTTGTCTCATGAAAGCTGCAACAATTTCGTAATGCGTTCATTTGAGCCAGTGGCTCATTGTTTCATTGAGATAGAAATTACAATGAAGATATCAATAGAAATCATGCTAAAGATTTAAAGACGAAATATGGCTGTATAAGGTTATGACATACAGAAAGAGCAGACTTGTTGGAAGCCCGTCACCCCTTTGTCAGTTCGTCCAGCAACTACTACATTGCCTTCGAGTGGCCGACCTTTATCCTTTAGTAATCCAGCTTTCCTTTCATCAACAAACTTCCCAAGAGACTTTTCAATCACCCTGTTGAGATTAGTCAACAAGAAATGAATTAGAATATGTTTGTATAATATGTGTATTCATTACAAGTCATGGGGTTTAACGATTCATATGAAACCATCTTACTCTTGAACAGTATTTAAGCCCGGTTGCTTTTGCCATCCATCAAAGGATCCCCCATGATACGACAGAACTATCTTGAAATTCATTCGTGCCCACCTTCCAGCTCGTTTTTGAGCTGCAGTAACCACATATTCAGGTTCATCAGAAGGCTCGATACCAATGTCATCAGGCGCATGTTGTGTCTGCAAATATATGATTAGGCATAAGTTCATGATAAAGTTTATCATTTTGAGAGGTTAGAGTAGATAGAATGTGTGATATTGTGTTCATCCAAATCTTATCAAAGACTAACCTTTGCTCCAAACAATTGAACCAATGTAGTCTGCCCGTTGACTAAATTCGAGTAAAAGTTGACAACTTTTTCCCATGGTCTGGTATACATGAACACATAAGACTCCCTACAACATCAAGAAAACAAATTTCATTATCATCCCACCTTATAATAAACGGATTCTACCATAAAACACATACTCACTTTCACTCTTTTGTGCAGTATGCCGATATTAGTAGTTATCATTTAATATGGGCCATTGTATGATGGCTTCGTGTTTCACTTTAGTTACCTGGTAACTGAGTGAGTGATTGACCAGGTAGAACTGCCTGCTTATCACTTGCCGTGGCATTTTCAAGATTAATGGCATTTNAAACCCGTAAACTATAGTAACTTCCTTGTAACATTTTAAACTATGGTGCTGACGTGGACAAGGGGAACCGGTAATCAACCGGTTGCCCACCCTCGCAGTAACATTTATGTAACATTTTTAATCTTTGAGTAACCCAAATGACAAACCCGTTTACTTAAGTAACCTCTTTGAACCAAAAAAAACTTTAGTGACTTAAAGCAAATTTTTGGGAAACTTTAGTGACCTCTGTGTGTAATAACCCTTATTTGAAAGGTAAAAGTCATACATATCAACAAACTATCAAAATTTTGGAAGTTATACCCTTAACCAACTTTCATCATTTTATTGATTAATTCATTCAGCCTTCATTCAGTAGTGGCGTAACTGTAATCCCTAAACTTTCTATTGTCATGACCGAAAAATTAATTAAATGACCCTAAAAATTAAAGGGACGCCACCACTGCGAAAAAGATTTAAGGGGTTTAACCGCAAAAAATTGAAAGTTGGTTGGTTTTACCATTCTTAACCCTTCTTTAAACTATTAACCCTTTGTCTCATGAAAGCTGCAACAATTTCGTAATGCGTTCATTTGAGCCAGTGGCTCATTGTTTCATTGAGATAGAAATTACAATGAAGATATCAATAGATTTAAAGACGAAGTATGGCTGTATAAGGTTATGACATACAGAAAGAGCAGACTTGTTGGAAGCCCGTCACCCCTTTGTCAGTTCGTCCAGCAACTACTACATTGCCTTCGAGTGGCCGACCTTTATCCTTTAGTAATCCAGCTTTCCTTTCATCAACAAACTTCCCAAGAGACTTTTCAATCACCCTGTTGAGATTAGTCAACAAGAAATGAATTAGAATATGTTTGTATAATATGTGTATTCATTACAAGTCATGGGGTTTAACGATTCATATGAAACCATCTTACTCTTGAACAGTATTTAAGCCCGGTTGCTTTTGCCATCCATCAAAGGATCCCCCATGATACGACAGAACTATCTTGAAATTCATTCGTGCCCACCTTCCAGCTCGTTTTTGAGCTGCAGTAACCACATATTCAGGTTCATCAGAAGGCTCGATACCAATGTCATCAGGCGCATGTTGTGTCTGCAAATATATGATTAGGCATAAGTTCATGATAAAGTTTATCATTTTGAGAGGTTAGAGTAGATAGAATGTGTGATATTGTGTTCATCCAAATCTTATCAAAGACTAACCTTTGCTCCAAACAATTGAACCAATGTAGTCTGCCCGTTGACTAAATTCGAGTAAAAGTTGACAACTTTTTCCCATGGTCTGGTATACATGAACACATAAGACTCCCTACAACATCAAGAAAACAAATTTCATTATCATCCCACCTTATAATAAACGGATTCTACCATAAAACACATACTCACTTTCACTCTTTTGTGCAGTATGCCGATATTAGTAGTTATCATTTAATATGGGCCATTGTATGATGGCTTCGTGTTTCACTTTAGTTACCTGGTAACTGAGTGAGTGATTGACCAGGTAGAACTGCCTGCTTATCACTTGCCGTGGCATTTTCAAGATTAATGGCATTTCTTGTTATTGCCAAAAACACCTACATACTTTTGCGCAGTGTTAGCCATTGTGCTCGTCAATTCTACCTGTTGACAATGCCTACTACGGCATCCAAGCAGTATTTTACGGCTAAGATCCTATTATAAAGTGGGTAAATGAAGGATAAAATTAAGTGTAACGTATACATTCTCAACTAATAGGGCGTTTGGGATTTCTTAGTCATAAATAATGTAATGAACATATAGATATAATAACAAGACACCATATTTGCACATTTATCATAATTAAGCACTTTGGGAGAATCATAATCATGTTCGAAATTACTTATTAACAACCTCTTATTCTGCCCAAAATAATCATATAAGCTATAAGCAGTTTAAATTATCCACACATTCCAAACTGCTTATATGCTTAATAACAAGCACATAAGCCGAAAAAAATTAAGCATTCTCAAAAACAACCCTGGATTGGCCACGCCACCCTTCCCGAAAAAAGGGGTAGGCCTTATCCAGTTGGTGTCTGTCTTGGGTCAAACCCCGTGGATTAGACGGCCAAAATGTCACTAAAAAAACCCTCAAATATAGGAGGTGTTTGTTTCGGCTTATATAGCCAGCTTATGGCTTATTTGGTTTTGGGCTTATGTTTCATAAGCTTGCAAATTTTTGGCTTATATAAGCTTATTATGATATACTTTAATAATAAGTATAATTACGCCGAAAAGTATCAAAATAAGGCACAAAAAGTGAGCTTATGAAACATAAGCCCAAAACTAAATAAGCCATAAGCCAGCTATATAAGCCAAAACAAACACCCCCGTAATAATTCCATATAATCACACATTGTAAAATGTTGGCTTGTGGAAATAAAGTGATATTACCTAGAAGTCCATCTGGAAGAGTTGCAAGAATCAGTGTGGTTATAATGAGCATAATCTTTTTTTGTTGTTTCGGAGGGGATTTTAAGGTTATTATTCTCCATTAAGGAAAGCAGTTTGCTTGTTGTTGTTGTTGTTATCCTAGACTGTAGTTCAGCAACTATTGTTGTCGGTCGTTTGTACGATGATATCATCCGGCCCCGGCGCCGCCGTTGCCGTTGCTGTGGCTGCTGTTTGGTTGTGTTACGTTTTTGACTTGGGGTACTTTGTTTTGTGTTTTATTTTTTAGAGTTAATTACGTTTTGGTCCTTGTGGTTTACCGGGTATAACGGTTTTGGTCCAATAGTTTAAAAAGTAACGGATCTTGTCCAGAATCCGACGACCCGTAACCTATTAGGTCTAATTTTCCGTTGACCGTTAGTTGGACCAAACCTTTTACTTTTACAAATTTGGTTAGTGTTACAAATAAAAATAAGAGTAAATTACATAAATGATCACTATGGATTGTTAATTTTTTCGTATTCAGTCACTTTTTTTTTGGACAAGTTCAGTCATTAAAGTTTTAAATCATTACACGTTCAGTCAACTTTAGTGACCATCTATGTAATTTTAGCAAAACTACAGTGACCATTTATGTAACGCAATTGGACTGGATTTGCAACGATTTGAAACCTTAATGACTGAACTTGTCAAAAAAAATTCAGTGACTAAATGTGAACAAATCGACAAACCATATTGACCATTTATGTAATTTACTCTAAAAATAAAAATGCCATTTGTTATCATACTTTAACCGTTCACCACTTCACCTTCTACATTAACCTTTTTCAAGAGATTTTAGATACAATTATACATGTTTTATCTCTTAACATAGCCTTTAAATAAGGATATGAAAAATAAAACGACTTTTTGCTAATGACAGCTCTAAAGGTTGTGGTTAAAAAAGTTATATTTACTACAATTAATTGTAAGAAAATAATTCATCCAGCATCAGATCAAGTGTTAATTGTATATCCATTTTATGGGGATTATCTTAGTTGGGCCAATTTAGAGCCTACCTTTCCTTAGTATAGAATTTGAATGAAAAATAATATAAGTAAAATACAAGTCCATGAATGTTATAATACATTTTTAGGGAGTCATCCTTAAAAAATCCTTCGGATCCTATAAGAAAGACTCATCATAAACTGAGGCGGAACTCAAAGAGTGAAAGATAAGGATCAGGATGGTGTAGTCAATGAGTGATGACAATAATTCACTGACTCCCTAAAGATCTCCCCAACTCACTAAAAACATTCTAAGACTTAAACATTTTGGTAGGATGTTTTAAGACTCTGATATATAGGCGGGAAATATTTTGAAGAGATAAGTGAAAGACACTATCATAAGTCAAAATATTACTTTAGTTGGTAAAGACACAAAACAATTGTCATAACTGTTTCACCAAAAGTATGTTGTTATCATACTAGGAATAGATGCGAAAGTAGAAGATGTACTTTTGCCTATCAAATGATGACACTTATCCTTTATAGGTTACCACTTTGACCTTGCTTAAAAATAAGATGTTGTAATGAAGGAAAATGTATCTCTTGTAAAAAAAGTTTATAACACTTTCAATAGTTCATTTTTCTTCTCCAAATAGAATTAAGTCCTAGCTTTGATAATTTATTGGTTTATCATAGTTCTTACTTAAACACATACTTTGGTTTGTGTTTAAGTTTAGTGAGGAGATCATCACACATACTTGTCATTCAATCTCAAGTTATTCCGCAAACATTTAGGTAGAATTCTTTGATTTATATCAATAAAGAATTTAATGTTGAAAATTATATTCGTGTGTTTATAATTGTTCATTCATAACAAAGTGTTAAAGGGCAACTTGGAACGCCCATAACTTGTACTATTTTTTTTAAACATAACATACATGACTCGTAGTAACCTTGCGTTACTTCTCAATGCACTTTTCTGGTACTATTTTTATATTAAAATAGACTCAGGTTTTTTATTTTTTATTTTTTTATTATTTTTTAATCTAAGAGAATGGTCCACAAACCCTTTTAATATTATTTCTTTTCTAAGTTAGACCCACTATTTCCCTTAGCTAGTCTATATTCACAAGGCTAGAATTGTAATGCCCTTCTCAATAAATGGCTCATATAGATGTGGAGCCCACATAATCTCTTAGCTTACACAAAAAAAAAANTCTAACGAGCCACTTTTCATTTTCTACGCCATACAAGACGACAAACTTTCTGATGCATTTAGCCGCCGACCAGTGCCTCAGACCTGCACAACGCTTATTTTTTTTACCCGTTTTGTTCCGGAAAACATACTTGCAATTATCGTTATGGCATAAAATTTTACAGAACTACTAGAAATACATAATTAAACAAGGGGGTTTTTGCATGTATATCCTTCCGAAAATGCATAAATATTGTATATATATCCAAAGTATGCATAAAAACCATTGTACTATGTGCATCAAAAACTTGTACAAAGGATATATATGCAATTATTTACTTTGAGAGGGATATATATGCAATTCTGCCATTAAACAAATATGGAGTTGTATAAATTTTCAACATGAGCGGAAAAGTAATATCTTAGACATGTTACTTAGTTGTTTAACTTCTTTATAGTTATATAACTTAGTAAATGGGAACAACACTATTACTTTTTTTTTTCGGAGATTGTCATCAAATCAAAATCATTCATTGGTGATGTTGTAATTAAGACCATTAATTAACCACATCTTTAAGAGTTGTCGTTAGCAAAATAATAATAATAATAATAATAATAATAATGATAATGATGATGATGATGATAATAATAATAATAATAATAATAATAATAATAATAATAATAATAATAAACTTTAGTCAATCCCAAGGAATAGAGTATTATAAAGATATTCATCATAGCAGAGAGTGCTTCTAACTAATAAAAAACTAATAAAATAAATACGAATATAATAATAATAATGATAATAATAATAACAACAACAACAACAACAACAACAACAACAACAACAACAACAACAATAATAATAATAATAATAATAATAATAATAAATGCAAATAAAATAAAATAAAAACTAATAAAATTATAGTAACATTTTTGAATTCAGTTTCTAGTAAAGATTCTAATAAAAAATAGATTTACTGTCAAGTGATTAAAACATGATACATAATGGCTTCCACAATGATAAATCTTTTCAGAAAGTTAGCATTTTACGTTACAATATGGTATGTGCTTATTTACATACCTTTTATTCACCATTTTCAGGCTCTATAAGACCAAAAACTAACGTTAAACGCCAAAGATATCGTGTTTTTGTGTTTGTGACTGTGCAGGAAAGGTTATTGCAAAAACAACATGGAAATCAACCAAAAAGCCCTAAAACAAGCACGAGATATGGAAAAGTGTCAAGAAGCCGAGTCAATGATGATATCTACTTAAGAAAAAGCCCAAGATGATAAAGTTATTTCTTAAAAGCTCAAGAAGATGAAAGAAACGCTTAATCGAAGTTGAAAGAGATTTATAAGAAAAAGCTTTCCAAATTTGAGCAAGTGATCGTTTTTACATCTTTGAAGACTTTGAGAAAGCACGTCAACACTTAACCTCAAAGTTACAACTAGTTAAATTTAGCGTTTCAAACATTTAGTAGCTAGTAATAGAGTTTTTATGATGTTTTCATGAGATATGTAAGTCTAGGGGGCAAAGTGTACACGATGGCAAACTTGTAATCTCTCTAGCAACATAAATACCCTTTGGGTGGCTTCATTTGGAAGCTATTAGGAGTAGGGAGTAGAATTTAGTCTTGTTTATTTTTTGTTAGTGTAAGATTTATTTTTCAATGCAAGCTTATTTTTCATGTCTAAAATCTTGTCCTAGCTTATTTTCTACACATCATTTTAATTTTTCTTTCAAATCTTTACATGTTTTGAGTTAATTCTTGTTATTGTTTACATGTTCTTAATCTTTTAAAAAAAGAGCTTTTAAAATTTCGTCACCTTTGCATGGTTTTATGGTTCGAATGGTATGAAAATGGGTTAGGGCTTGTAAGTGAGTCGTGGCTTATTTGGCTTTTATAAGCTTATTTAGCTTGTTGAATTAATTTTACATAAAGTTCTTTTTAGTTTTCATCGGCTTTTAATCTTTTATTTACAAGAAAAAGTTCCAATCAGTTCGTTTACAAGTTTGCGAGTTCGGTTTGAAAACTTTAGGGTTTAGCGAGTTAGGATCTAGGGATTTGCGAGTATGAAATACTTTCAGCGAGTATGGTCTAGTTCTTTTCGAGTTTTGCGAGTATGGGCATGAAATAGCGAGTATGAATGATTTGTTAGCGAGTAGGGATCAAGTATAGCGAGTATGGATCAGGTTCCTTGCGAGTATGGGGTTTCTTCCTTAGCGAGTATGGCTTGTTGACTTCTTGCGAGTATGGAACAATGATCTAGCGAGTATGTAAACCTAGGATAGCGAGTATGGTTTAGTTGGATACCTTAGCGAGTATGGTTTCACTTTGGACTTTTGCGAGTATGGTGTCCTTAGTTCTTGCGAGTTTCATTTCTTTTGTTTGCCGAGTTAGGCATTGATTCACCTCATCGTTTCATCGAGTGAGGTTTTGTTTTTATTAAATCTAAACGTTACTCTGTCGAAATTTTCTTAAATCTTTTTAGTAACGTTTTCTACTTAAGTCTTATGTCTTTTCGTTTTTAGTTTTAAACTTTATTAGCGTTTAATGTTTTCAAGTCTTTTATTTTTCTTTCTTCGCTTAGTAAACTTTTATTTTCAAAGACATTTTAATTTTCAAGTTCATTTCATTTTCCAAGGCAACTTTTATTTTCTTTACCGCTTTATGTTATTTAATATGAGTCATGAGTAGTTTTAATCGTGTTTGCTTAGTAACTCGAGTTTGTGAGTTAAGTGCGAGTATTAAAGGTTTGTGATTAATATTCGTTAAGATTATTTAGACTTGTGATTTTATTATTCGAAGAACAAAAGTCGGAGAACAATTAAATCACTTGTCTAGAATTATTAACTTTTCAAAGGATTAATTGACAACTAATCTCGAGAAAGGAAAATAATTCATCACAAACCATTAGCTCACATTTAGTGAACTTATTCAAGTCGCTTGGCAAACATATTGTTTTTAAATCCGTTTACCGCTTTAATTACTTATCGCACTTTAATTCTTGTTTTCTTCGAGTCACTTTATTACATGCAACTTTACTTGTTTATTTTCTTTGCGTCACTTTATTGCTTTCCTTTACTTTAACCGCATTTTAATTGTCGTTGTAGTATAATCAAAACCAAAAATCATCTTTCAAACCTATTCATCTCACATATCTCACGATCTTGAGTGACGAGATCAGTTCAACCCTCGTTGGGACAACGACTCGAGTTTATAAGCTTCACCGCTTGAAAAACGCACTCGTCACAATACATCATTCATTTACGAAGTTTTTATTTTACATACCTGTCTTTATTATACATGATTATTTGAAACTTTATAATCATCTCATATAAAATGCGTGTGCCGGATAACATTTTGAGCTTAGATACATGTTACATCAAATGTCTAATCACTAGCGAACCTATTTTGTTTTTTTAGCAAGTCATTGGCTAACCTTGATCGATCGCGTAAACAAAATAACCAAATCCAGTAATTTTTTAGATAATCATTACATTTATATTAAATAGGTAAATTACAACGTTGGTCTCAAAAAATTACGGACATCGTCCTCTGATATAGGGTTTCACACTGATGAGTGTGTAAATACTCATCATTTTTCTATCATCTGAACTGCCAAAACATCCAAAAACACCAAATAATGCATCAAAATAGTGAAAATATTCAAAAAGTGTGTTTTATGTGTTCTAGATGCAAAATGTTTGAAAACAAATGAAAAACAAACAAAGTTTGCACAATTGGCAGTTTCAGTCCCTCAACTTTCACAAATTGACAAAACTAGTCCCT
>LBNU01036153.1:15709-31872 GCA_014162995.1 Artemisia annua | reverse complement strand
TGTGCTCGTTATCAATCCAAACCTACCAAAAAGCATTTAGAAGCAGTCAAAAGAGTCTTCAGGTATCTTCAAGGGACAATTCACATGGGTCTTTGGTATCCTAAAGACACTGCTATGGCTCTCAATGCCTACTCTGATGCTGATCATGCGGGGTGTCAAGATACACGTCAAAGTACTTCAGGTGGTGCTCAATTTCTAGGAGATAAGCTTGTTAGCTGGTCATCAAAGAGGCAAATGAGTACGTCGATCTCCTCCACTGAGGCTGAATACATTGCCATGCCATCTTGTTGCGCTCAAATCCTATGGATGAGATCGCAATTGTCTGACTATGGCTGTGTTTACAACAAAATTCCGATGTAATGTGACAACAAAAGTGCAATTGCTCTTTGCTGCAACAACCTCCAGCACTCCAGATCAAAGCACATCGATATTCGACATCATTTCATCAGGGAACAAGTGGAAAATGGGATTGTGGAACTTTACTTTGTGAGGACAGAGTTTCAACTGGCAGACATCTTCACTAAGGCACTACCAAGAGAACGCTTTCAATTTATTCTCCCGCGTCTTGGCATGAAGAGTCTCACTCCAGAATCGCTCAAAAGTCTTAAGGAAGAGAATGAGGAGTAATGGATTCGCTTCACATATGCTTGTATATATCTTATAAAACCAGAAAGAAAATACAAAAATATAAAACCTAGAAAAACCATAAAAATCTGAAAAACACAAAAATACCAAAAATAGTTGTTCTAGGCATGTATTCTGTTTATCGATAACATTTAAGGCTCTAGAAATGTCATTCAACAATGGCACGTAGCTTTAAATGAAGCTCGAGCAGAAGTTTAAAATAAATAATTAAAACATGTCTTAATGGCTTGCTATTACTTCAGACAGCAACCCGATTTTCAAAATGAGGAAAACACGTTGCCAAAAAGACGGTTGTTCCTAACAACGGATGAAGTTCATCCGGGCATGGATTACGTTACATCCGTGCACCCTCGAAATAATGTACGTTTCAGTGCATCATTTCTTGAAAAAGAAGAGAAGTCTTCTTTCATCCCAAAATCTCTCTTTTACGATTCTTCAAGAGAGTTTTTGTGGTTTACAAGGTGGCTATTGGACTTAAATTTTCACAAATACCTTGCCGTTCAACTTAATGACTACAGCTCTTTAAATAGAAAACGGGTCATTAATTGAGGGGGAGCGTATTTGCTCAAAATTTTTGCACCTTTCTAAACTTTGTGCACCAGCAGCAGTGAAAAAGTGTCTCAAAAATCAGTACATGTTAAAATCTGACCACATTTTCTCCCATATTTCTAAACTCATTTAAATCAATTGGGATCACAAAATCTCAAATGATTTGAAAATTTTTGATCGGGGGAGAGAATGTGATTTAAATATGAAATCTGATATAAAATGTGATACTTTTGGACTAAAATGTACGCTCTCCCGTATGTGCTAAATTTTTTAATTTTTTTAATTGAACCAATGCACATATTGAGGGGGAGCAAAATGTTTTATGGTGAATAAAAAGATTTGGCATCTCATTTGAGCGTGGCTCAGAATTGACTCATGAATTGACTAAACACAAACGTTAGAATTCGAAAGGATTTATCCAAGTAGAAAGTACCGTTTCGAGAAGCTCTTCTTAGATTTATACTTTGACGGGTCTAACTTCCTTTTTAAGGAATGTTAACAACTTCAAGTTAGTTATTAGGGCTAGTTATCACCTAAAAGCTGATAATAGATCCCTTTAACTAAGCAACGTAAATGTGTCCCTAGGGTATATGTCTATTAAGAGTGGATCAATTCAAAAGTGCAACTCACCCCGACATGTGCAAATTTCTATCAAAAACCTATGAGCACATATTAAGGGGGAGCATTTGAAAATCCTAAAACCCTCAAAGTGTTAGCAAAAATGTGTTTCTTAATCATAAACACTTTGAGAGAATTTTCAATGATTTGGTTGATGGCAACATAGGATAGTCATGAAGTTATAAGGTGGCTAAGGTTAGGAAAACCGTCCTATGATCCGCCAAAACCGGAGGGATCTACCCAAGGACAATACCAAATAGATAGTATTAGAAAGTCCTTAGGTATGATTATGAAAAAAGGAGATAAGTGAGAAAGGAGAAAGAAGGGGTTGAAAAATTAAAAAGAAATGAAATGAGAAAGGGTGAAAAGAAATAACCCTCCCATTATTCAACCGTAGGGCAAAAACCGGGTTCAATTCATATGCTACTGATTGTTACTAAGGTAACATCGGTATTGAAGACAAGACGTCATGGACCCAGTGACGCACTGCACTAAACCTTCTAACCACTCAAGTTCTCTCAAAAGAGCTTGTTTCATTCTCACGGGGAACCCTGCATAATCTATCGACTGCTCATTACGAGCTATGTTGATATAGAAACAGGAGACACCGCTCCAGTCTTCGACTACCAAATAATGCACTTATCGAGTCTAGAGCCACGAGATACATCAAAAGATCTCATAGGTACACTTGCTACTTCTACACTGGTGGTTCAACATTAAGGACCCCAGTTGCAATATTATGAGTCCTACGCAGATCTTAGCAATCTGCCAAGAACACTTATGAGGGAATATACATATGTATTTCCCAGTGATTGAGTGAAAATTCCTGCCAGGGTCAACTTCAAACAGCCTTGAAAGCAGGTCACTTAGGTAATCCCTTGTGGGTTACGCTTAGTGATCATGGCGGTTTCAAAACGGTCTACAGTCGTGGGGTGATCTCCAGCGACTCACCCAATCGTTGATCTACTCAGGTAGATCTTGTAAGCCCTCTCGGGGGTATCCGGTTTGGGAACGGCCTTGGTAAGGATTAGAAGGAGTCTTCACACTATGCTGTTGACGATCTCTAATTCCGAACCTGTAAGTACCGGACGTTTTATTGCTAACTGTCTTATGCAGGAATATTTGGCGGTTGCTGCTGATTGTAGAAAAGATGCCGAATCATCACCTCATGCTCACACTTCAACATCAAATTCAAAGAAATCATGATCATGGAATGGGCTTCAACTATGCTTCCACAACTCTGATGCAGAAGATCATGATCCAGAAAAGTGTGAGCATGACAACACAAAGATAATTTCAACATCACATAGAGACATGTCTACTCAAAGATGACTTGAAGGTACTCATTTGGATAATGAACACGAAGCAATGCCAAAGATCATCCTACACATCAAACAAGTCATCTCGAGTATGCTGCTTAAAGCACAAAGTTCTTTACACTGAAGAATCAACAACTGCGAGCTACAAAGATATCGACAAAGATCTAAATGCTGGAATTTAATGTTTAATTTCCGGGGGGTGACCTCCCTTAGGGGGAGATTGTTAGGAATACGTTTTTCTTATTGAAGATTCGGTCACCCCAAGTATTGTTAAGCATCATGTAGCTCGTAGTATTTAATATATTAGTAAGAACATAGTTTAGTATTAGTTAGTATTCGTGGTGTCGAGTCGGGTCTTTTACCCTCTGTCAGCTCACTCCATAGCCTAGTAGAGGCATTCATCCATTTTGTAAGTATAAATAGCCCTTCCCACACATGGGAAGGGTTGGACCTTTTCACATAGTTAATATTAGTTCTTGTGTTTCTCTCTCTAGAAGGCTCCCAACCTCTCTACTTTCTCTCTCTAACTTCTTACTAGTTTTCTTCTTGTATTCGAACCATAAATCACAAGACCATATGATTTTTAGTTTATGAGTATCCTACATGTGAGGAGTCTTATACTTCTGAATTGTGATGGCCTGAACGGTGTTATGTTATATCTAAAACTCTAAGAAACCTAAAGATAATTACTTAAGAAACATAAACTAAACAACTAAAGCTTGACATACATCCACAACAACAACAACAATATCAGGATACGTGAGTAAGACAGTCTAGTTTTCAAGTCACTCTTTACACTAGTTAGAATTCCCTAAGCCCAGGTGAGTTTTCATAGCCTCACATCTTTTTAAACGCTTTCTAAATGTTTTACAAACCCTGTGAGGGGGATACTTGCTACTTGCTTTACTTAAAACCGAATACAAGTCTTTTTCTTTGGTTGTTGCATGAGTAAACTAACTGCTACCCCTACATAACCAAAATTCATGAATCTAATTGTTTGAGATATTTTACCCACGCGAACGCGAGTATATTTGATAGATCTATTGGAGTTTGACAACTCCCGTTGGTATTAACACCTCACTGGGTGGTACCAATAAGTACTATACTTGAACCTACTGAAGGATTAACTTTGGCAAGTTATCCTTCCCATCCCCTCATGTTGGGTCTGCAGTCCACATGACCCGGATTGTTAACGTGTGGTTCATGAGCTTAGTGCAACATACCCCACTCCTGATAATTGTGTATGCATCACAATTATCACACACACACACAACATTTTCCTAGATGGGTGTAACAACGTAGCCCAGGGAACTTGTATTCATTAACACTTAAACGTATGATTCTCACTCAACACCTAGTGTTGACTTTTTAAGCATGTATCCTAGGTTTACCATTATGGAGACATGGCAGGAGAGGGCACTGAACTCGGAGGACTTTCAATCTTGTTATCATTATCACACTATTTTACACTTAGATTCACGGGACCTCACCTTAATAAAACTCTGATATTTTAATGAATGATAACATATTTATAAAAACGTCTCTTTTCGAGTCGTTTTCTATTACTGTAACTGTGATTCCATGAAGTAATACCCCAACTCTAAATCCGCTGCGAAACGTGAAAATGGGGGTGTTACAGATTGGTATCAGAGCATCAGTTGTAGAGAACAAGGTCAAAACCTAAACTACAACTACTTTTCCTAAACCCGAGAAAGTCCTCAGTGCCCCTGTCATCCACCGTAATCATACATGCTAAGGTTAGTATAGTTCTTAACTGCTTAACTGCTTAATTGCTTAATTGCCTAACTACTAAATGATGCATTTAGAATAGTACTTAGTTGCATAACTGTTGCATAATGCATATCATCTCTATTATTAGCTATGTCTACTCCCCACTACTCTACCACTGTCTCATCTAGTTTACATCCGGAGAATGATCTTTCCTCTCCGAATGTACTAGACTATTCCCCTAAACCCTACCTTCCCGATACCTTAGGAGACTTTAGGAATAGTTTAGATACACCTTCACCCTTAGGTTTTACACCTTTCATAGATAACCCACACTTAAAACACTTGAGAGATTTCTATGCTAAGGCAACACCTATAACCCCCCTAAACCCTGTTTTACATCCACCATTCCCCACACCTAGATTAGAACCCCATGGGTTCTTTCTCTCTAGAAAACCATGTATACCTGGGAACCCTATCCCTACCTATACCCCTAGATATGACCTTAGGAAACCCTATACATTAACACCTAACCCCTACTTAGTAAACCCTCCCATTTCATCTTGGAAAGATGAATTTGGAGAAAACCCTACTAGGACAACCTTAGAAAACCAGGAAAATCAATTAGAGGAAATTTTAAATAACTTAGATGAAATTTTCCTTGACCTTCTTGAGAAGATAGAAAAAGGTCATGATAATAACTTAGGTAATCAACCTGACTATAGTAGTTTAAGAAATACCTTACAAGAAACCCGTTTTAAGGTAGCTAAAATACAGAAAAACCAAATGAGACACCACCATAAAATAGCCTTTGCCCGTTTTAGGATATGCACTTTAGAAAAGATGATTGATGATGATGAGGAAAATCATCAATCAAACCTAGAAAATACAAACTCTTGGAATTAGGAAAACCTTAGAAAAACCCTAAGTAATATGCCTTTTATAACCATAGGAAGTATGCCCTAGAATAATTAGTGCCTATAGGATATGTAAAATAGGAAATCAATAAAATAAGTTAGGTTTTAGAAACTACCTGGTGCCTCTCAATTAGGATAATTTAGATAAACTAGATTTAGGAATACCTCTCCCCACCTTAGGTCATCCCTAACCCTATAGTAACCCCTAGGAATATAAACCTACCCTATAAATTATAACAAGTTGGGTACTTGTTATAACCTACCCCAAACCTTAAATCCTTACCTCTAGAAACTTAGGATAAACCACCCCGATGCCTTAGATACATAGAATCTCAAAACTATTTTAAGCTCCCCTTATACTTTTTTCCCTCCCTAAAACCTAACCTTTCCAAACACTTTCCCTATCAATGGTGAGAATTTTTATTCTACACCATAGAGATCTGAATTTTTTCTCTTCCGATCTCTAAATCCTCACTACTCCCATAGCTTTCTTAAGCTATCCTTCCCCTAGTTAGAGAATCTACCCCTAACTATCCCATATGCAATTATATGGTAATCATATATGAGCATATTCCTATCCTTTCCCTCTTCCCTCCTTAGATTGCTATGATTCCCGAGTTAATTTTCCCTCTTCCCTCTTAGTAAAACCCGAACCATACCCTTTAGGATTCCCATACTGTAGGTTAGAAATAACTTTAGGATATCCCTAGAAAAACATAAGCTTAAGTATAGAACACTTTAGATATTAAAATAGGTTAGAAACCCTTAAGGAAATAGGAAATAAGATTAGGAATTTTTGAGGTTTTATAGATTAGAAACCAAATCCCTACCCCGATAGATAGAAAAATTAGGAATACATCCCTATAAGATAGGATATAGATCTACATAAGAATTCATTAAAGACATTAGGATTAGAACATAGGTTAGATTTTAGGATTAAATAGTAAACCTCCACCCTAAACTATTAAACCTCTATAGTAAAGGTATATAAGCAAGCTTCTACCCTGTGGAAATAGACTATTTTAAGGATATAGATCACCTAGACCTAGTAATTAACCTTTAGGATTTCCCATATAACATCTAGAATTAGAAACCCTTAGGAATATTACACCATTAGAACATCCCAGACCTACTCTAAAAATTTATAACCTAGATCTAAAAACTTGAGGCTATTAGCTATAACTAGAGATAAGATATTTGAGGATATTAGATTACATCTTAGGATTTGATATTTCTTAGGATATACATTAGGAATTACACTTAGAAGATAACATGGATACTACCCTAACTGGTTTCAAGTACCTAGGAATAGTAATACTTATAATAATAGTGATACTCGTAGTAATATACAACTTAAAACAAAAGAGAAAACCCGAAACCTTACCTAGGAATAGTAACACTCCTAGCAAAACCTTAGGAAAGAAACCACCTAAACCTTCTCCCACATTAGAACCCTTTACTTTAATAGAACCAAACACATCACCTTTAGAAGTTTAGGACTAGTTAAGAAAACTAGAAGAACCTTAGGGGGAAAACAAAAACTCGGAGGAATCTAGTAAATCTTAAAATTCCATTAGGATACTATCTCTACAGGTATCCTATACTTTTACTCTTTCGTATAATCTTATCTTTCCATTTTAAACCCTACCTTTCCGTTTCCCCACATCCTTTCATTTAAATTTCACTCTCCCGCCTTTTTCCACTCCCTCCATTTCAAAATTTCATTCTCCCGCCTTTTTACTCTACCGTTTAATCCTACTCTTCCGTTTAAACCCACTCCTCCGTTATTCCTTCACTCCTTCATACCTTCCTATTTTATCCTTTGCCTTCCTTCCTTCCTTTTCACTCTCTCCCATAAAAATTCACCCTTCCACTTTCATCCTTCTTTTCACTCTTTTTCATCTTTTCGTTCCTCCATCATTTTTCACTCTATTTTTCCTTCTCTATATTCTCTCTCTACCCCATCCTACAATGTTCTAAGAATTAGGACTTGTATTTCTCGTCATATCATAGGATTCTATTAGTTAGATTTTTTGATATCTCTATGTTTTGACGATCACAAAATGTAAAAACATTAAACGTAAGATTACTACGTAAAGAAGTATTAAGATAGTTTATATCATTTTATCCAACTAAATCACTTAAGGTATGAATAAACAAATGCCTAATACATTTTATGATCAAAGGGATATTTATTTAATTATTACAAAGTTTATTAAATAATATAAACATATTATATATTTTTGAAAAAGATTTTTGGTAATAAAGGAAAAGGTTTAATTCATAATAAATATATGAATTCAAATTTTTAACCAAAATTAGTTAGTTTTTCACCAAATAAACTTTCCCCAGAAAAGACAAAGTTTTCTGGCCGTTACAGGTGGGCGGCCCCCTTAATTATAAGGGGCGGCCCCCTTAATTTTAAGGGGGCCGGCCTCCATTTAAGGGGGCCGACATGCTCCTGTTGTCAGAAAACTTTGCCTATAAATACAGGTTCAATCCTGCATTTTTTCCACACCTTTTGCACAAAAATTTTCAGATCCAATCCTCTCTAAACATCTTTCTACACCCTTTGATCATAAGATTATTAATCTTTGTTTCAAGTGATTCAATCCCTCCTCATCCTTCCTCATCCAAAGTGCAAGAGAAGAATACTCCTTCAACATCAAGTTTAAGAAGTATTGTAGATAAGTATTGTATATTGTGTAAATCATTTGTGAAGTTGTGTTGTGCTTGTAATTAGATAGATCTAGGTGTGTTAGTTGTGAGTAGAAGTTGTGTAGAGAAGAAGAAGTAGTGAAGTAGTGAAGTGGTGTGAAGTAGTGAAGAAGTTGTGGTGTGTACAAGTTGTGTAGAAGTCGTGCTAAGTTGTGTAGTGGTGTGAGATTGGTTCTAGCTAAAATTAGAACGCGACATTTAGCTTAGTGTCGTTAATTGGTGTAAGCAAAAGTTGTGTAAGGTTTTCTCCGCCATAAGGGAGCTTGTTGACATAGTGAAGAAAACTCTCGAGTTGGGTGCTCGGGGAGTGGAGTAGGACGAAGAGGAGATTCGTAGCCGAACCACTATAAATCCTTTGTCTCGCGGTGCTATCTTTCTAACTCTATCTCTTTACTTACTTACTTACATATTTGTCATTATATTCTTTAGTAGACTAAATTGTTTATAATCGTGTAAGCAAGTTGAGTTCACATAAAATTAGAATCGAAGTTTTTCATATCCAAAGTTTTGTAAATTAAAAAGACGTAAAACTATTCAACCCCCCTTCTAGTTTTCCACAATTGGGATCAAGAGCCACGTCAAACAAGATTTTTAAAATATATTGTATTTTAAAACTTGAAATCGATCTATGGAAATAGAAAAATATTTTGAACGGAAAATTGTTTTCAAACCACCATTTCTCGAAAATGAAAGTTTTCTTGAATGGAAAAATCGATTCGAAAGTTATGTGAAATCAATAGACTATGATCTTTGGCATGTCATTTCAATTGGTGATATTAAATCAATAAATACTATTTTTGAAAAACAAAATAACTTGGCAAAATTCATTATATACAAAGCTCTACCAAGAGTTGAGTATGAAAGAATATTTTTTTGTCAAACGGCAAACGACATGTGGAAAAGTCTTTCAAAATATCATCAAGAAGAAAGTCAAGCCAAAGAAAAACTTGCACATAAGTTAGTAGCAAAAGAAAGTATAGTAGACAAATATTTAGTTGAAGTGAGTACAAGTGCTACTAGTTCAAATTTTTTGTGTGAAGGTAATGATGCCGAAAACAACATGAGTCATGACAAGAGTGAACAAGAAGATTGTAAAGAGATGACAACCAAGAAGGAGCTAAGTGACGATGACGGCTCTAGTTCCGAAAGTGAAGATAAAAGGAAAACAACTCGAAGGAAAAGATTTGGTGATGAAGAACAAGAATGTTTCGTCGCTCAAGCATCAAATGAAGTATGCCTAGGAATTAATTTGGAGCCCGATGAATGGGTAAAGGATAGCGGGTGCTCAAGACACATGACAGGGAATCGCAAATTATTATCTACATATAAAGCATACAACGGAGGTAAAGTTATTTTTGGTAGTGATCGTCGTGTAAAAATCATAGGCAAAGGTACGATCTCTCAAGACTCCCTAACTATTGAAAATGTTGAACATGTAGATAAATTAACATATAACTTGCTTAGTATAGGTCAAATATGTGACAATAAGTCTAGGGTTACCTTTACCGATAAGAATAGTGTAATTATTAAGGATGATAAAGTCATAGGTAGAGGAATTAGGAAAGGCGGCGTATATGTCATGAAACTAGGAGATAAATTGGAAGATAGGATATGCCTAGCGACCTTAGACGAAAACTCCACCTTATGGCATAGGAGATTAGGTCATGCAAACATGCAACAAATACAATCTTTGGTGTCTAAGGAACTTGTTAGAAATTTTCCTAGTCTAAAATATAATCAACATTTTTGCGACGCTTGTAAAATAGGAAAACAAGCACATGCTAGTCATAAAGCTAGAAATATAGTATCCACTACTAGATGCTTAGAACTTCTTCACATGGACCTCTTTGGTCCATCCGCGGTGCGGAGCTACGGTGGCAACCGCTACACCTTAGTTATAGTAGATGACTATTCACGATACACGTGGACTAGGTACCTAAGCGATAAAACCGAAGCCTTTGAAAAATTTGAGACATTTAGTAAAATGATACAAAATAAGCTAGGATGCTCTATAGTTTCAATTAGGACGGATCATGGTAGGGAATTTGATAACGAAGTACAATTCGGAAAATATTGTGATTTAAATGGAATATCTCACAACTTTTCCGCTCCACGTACTCCTCAATCAAATGGGGTAGTAGAAAGGAAAAATAGGTCTTTACAAGAAATGAGTAGAACCATGTTAAATGAGCAATCTATCCCACAAAAATTTTGGTGTCATGCCGTAGATACTTCAACATATATACTTAATAGGGTGTCTATTAGACGAATTCTAGGAAAAACTCCTTATGAGTTATTAAGAGGTAGAAAACCAAATATAGGCTACTTTAGGGTATTCGGAAGTAAATGCTTTATTCTTAATACAAAGGATTATCTCACTAAGTTCGACCCTAAGTCATATGAAGGAATTTTTCTAGGATATTCGCAAAATAGTAAAGCATACATAGTCCTAAATAAACATACCATGAAAGTAGAAGAATCTCTAAATGTAACTTTTGATGAAACTCCTCCACCACCTAAGACATTACCCTTAGAAGATGATGATGTTATAGAGGAAGAAGCTATTGAGGTTAGTAAAACAAAACCCTTAGGCAATGATATTGAAGTAGAAACTTTAGAAGAAAACGAGGTTGTAAATATTAAGGAATCTAAGTCACACCCATTAGACAACATCATAGGCCACCTAAATCAAAGAACACTTAGATCACAAGCGCAAGACAAAAATAACTTCTTTTGTTTTGTGTCAACAATAGAACCTAAGAATATAAATGAAGCCCTAAAGGATGAAAGTTGGATTATGGCTATGCAAGAAGAATTAAATCAATTCAAAACAAATGATGTTTGGGAACTAGTTCCAAATCCTAGGAATGTGACCATAATAGGAACTAAGTGGGTATTTAGGAATAAATTAGATGAGAATGGCATAGTAACTTGGAATAAAGCTAGGTTAGTCGCCCAAGGTTATAATCAACAAGAAGGAATTGATTATGACGAAACCTATGCCCCCGTAGCTAGATTAGAATCCATTAGAATCCTTTTAGCTTATGCCTGCGCCCTAGACTTTAGGTTATACCAAATGGATGTGAAGAGTGCATTCCTTAACGGTTTTATCAATGAGGAGGTAGGCACAACCTCCAGGATTCATTGACTTCGCAAAACCTGATTATGTTTACAAACTAAAGAAAGCTTTATATGGTCTTAAACAAGCTCCAAAGGCTTGGTATGATAGACTAAAAGCATTCTTAGTTGAACATAATTACACTATGGGAATGGTAGACACCACTCTCTTCACTAAAAGAAGTGACCCAAATATTATCATTGTTCAAATATATGTCGATGACATTATATTTGGCTCAACTTGTCAAGAAATGTGTGATGAATTTGCCAAAATCATGCATGATGAGTTTGAGATGAGTATGATGGGAGAACTAAACTTCTTCTTAGGATTACAAATAAAACAATTAGAAGATGGAATATTCTTTAACCAATTTAAGTACATTAAGGAAATGCTTAAGAAATTTGGCCTAGAAGACTCTAAACCACTTAAGACAACCATGTCTACGGAAATTAAACTCACAAGAGATGAAGAAGGTGAGTCCATAGATAACACTAAGTATAGAGGAATGATAGGTAGTTTACTATACTTAACGGTAAGTAGACCCGATATCATGTTTAGTGTTTGCCTGTGCTCGCTTCCAAGAGGATCCCAAAAGCTCTCACCTAGAAGCGGTTAAGCGTATCTTCCGATACATTAAAGGCACTATACACTTAGGATTATGGTATCCTAAGGGATCCGGCATAGAAACCATCGTCTATGCGGATTCGGATCATGCGGGAGACTACGTAGATAGAAAGAGCACTAGCGGCATTTGCACGTTTATGGGATGTTGTTTAACATCTTGGTTTTCGAAGAAGCAAACCGCTCTTGCTATTTCTACTACCGAAGCTGAATACGTAAGCGCCAGAAAGGCATGTCAACAAGCACTATGGATGAAACAAGCTCTCATAGACTATGGCATTAGGTTAGAAAATATCCCTATTATGTGCGATAACAAAGGAGCTATAGATTTAAGTAAGAACCCCGTTCAACACTCTAGGACTAAACATATAGAAATACGTCATCACTTCCTTAGGGATAATGTACAAAAAGGAAACATTACAATAGAAAAGGTAGCTTCGGAAGATAACATTGCCGACATATTTACTAAGCCTCTTAAGCGTGAATTATTTAACCACTTGCGTTTAGGATTAGGAATGATGGAACAAATTGACTGAACTTTCTTAAATTTTCAAAATATCAAGTTTCTGAAATTTTTTTTCTGTCAGATGGGCGGACCCCTTAATTTTATAAGGGCGGCCCCCTTAAATATAAGGGGACCGGCCTCACTTTAAGGGGGCCGGCCATCTGAGCATCTAAATTTTTTTTTCTTTCTTCTCAAATCTGAGTCTAGGATTCTATTTTGCACAAAATCAGGAATTGAGATATTTTGTTTGCATAATTATACTCTCAAGGAAAACCTCAATTCATTTCAAAATCATTCTCACGATTAGGAAAACTCATTGTTGAATAATGATAAAAATGTTTTTTCTAAAATCATGCATAATAGTCTCACTCTCGTTATCTATAAGTATATAATCCAATATATACTTGTATATGACATTTAGAAATGAGCAAAGTTAATTCAAGGAGACTAAAGATTGTTTCTTAGGTTAATTTGTTTTTTCATAGGAGTCGAAGCAATCTTTACTCCACATTTGTTTCATATAGGCACACACTAGAACGAAATCAAGAACTTCATTGTCACATTTGTTCCATCATTAGTTTGCCACTAATAGGTGCCTTCACTTAAGTTAGTTGCTTTAGGTGATATTAATTGCTTAATTGTTTATTGGCTTAATATGCATGCTTAATTATGTTTATATGTTTATTTGCTAGCTTGTATGCTTTTCATGTAAATTCCACTATGAAAATACTTGCCTAGTTGCCTAAAGAGTTGGTCTTGCCCAAAACCATACCTCAAAACAAACTTCTTTCTGGAAAAATTTACCAAAAACCTGTTTCTGGTAACCTGAGCCCTTAGGCCTGGGCGGCCCCCTTAAATCAAAGGGGCGGCCCCCTTAAAATTAAGGGGACCGGCCACCAATTAAGGGGGCCGGCCATCTGAAGGTCAAGGCTTCCTGTTTGCTTTTTGCTTTTTAGCCCTTTCACCCTATTTTGATTCCTCATTTCTCTGAATTCACAAACACATTTTGTCCATCAAATCCAACACATATTATCCTTCCATAAACACACAATCATCACACTATAAATACCCCTCATCATCATAAATCATCACTCACTCCATCATGACTTCTCCCAACAAACCAAAGTCAAAAGCCTCAAGGCTAGCAAGGATGACCGAAAAATCCACTTGGAAGAGAAAAACAAGCCCTCAAAACAATGCCATCACATCCAAAGGGATTGAACAACAACCTATACCTCCAACCACTTACTTCCCCAACTTCAAACCAAATCCACAAGGTCATTCCTTTGAACCTCATTATAATCCATACAATCTTGGTCAAACTTCTACCATACCATCATTCAACTATAATGATCCATACAATTATGGTCAATCATCCAATTACACCTCAAACAACTTCCCATACAACTACACAACCCCACTTCATCCACATCAACCAAATGAACCATTCCACAATGCCACGGAAAAGCAAAAATTCCGTGAAGAACCCAATGTCATTCATGATCTTCGTGATCTCAATGCTATGCATCTTGCACAACGCAACTTGGACAAACCTCCCTCATCTCCATATTCAAATTGTTTACCTCACTCACTCAATTTGGATCAAGTCACCAACCACACCTACTATTTTCCTTGTTGCTACTTCCTACAAAAACAAATTCTTGACTTAAGTGAAGATATCTCTTGGATTGAATATCTCCTCACGCGTCCTCATCCAATACCTCCTCTCATTCGATACAATATCCCTAGAAACAATCCTTCCACTCCATACCCATCACCATCAAACCACTAAACCAAACCTCCATGCTTCCAAATAAAATCACCAAAAACCTTTTGTAACCAAGCAAGTCCTAGTGACCTCAAGATGGCAACTTAGTATTTTCTTAGTGTAGTTTACTAAGAAAAGCATAAATGTATGCTTATGTACTAAAGATTATGTTTTTCACATAATCTACTTTAAATAATTCTATTTAAGAATGCCTCTTTTGTTTATTTGCATGGATTTAATTTCGTTTTCTTGATCTATATGTATTACATGCACTCTATATATATATTGTTTGTGCTCTATATGTTATAACCAAGAATCGTTATTCAGGAGGTCGGGGATGCTCGAAATAAAGGTTAAACATGGTAAAATTAGATTAAAGAATTGGGGAAGATGTGTGTGTTTTCTAGAGAGAGAAAGGGAAAACACACACACTTCTTTATTACAATGAACATCCAACCTCTCCTTGTTGCACCAAGGAGAGTATATATACTACAAAACACTAAAACTATGTCCTATAGACAGAACTAGTCCTTGTGCTTTTAACTAATGCAATTTCCAACATATAACATTATTTTCAAGGCTAACAATCTCTCCCCAAAGTAATGTTATATGGAAATTGCTTACAATGTTCCCTACAAGCACAATTGAGTAAAATACAATACAAAACATAAGCACAGCAGCTCTGAGAGTGGTCTTCAAGCACCATAGCTTCACTTATACATCTGAGTCTTCTCAGCTGCCATCACTTTGACTTGTAGAGGACAATGTACGATATGACATTAGGGTTGAACATTGACCATTACATATACACTCTCTATTAAGGTGTCTCCCCCAAACTGACAATCTTCTGATGATCGCCTACGACTATGAAGATCTTTTTATGAAAACACATGCGTACCGTGCTTTGAGTCTTCAAATGCAGCGGAATATGTAAACACGACTTAGACTCGACCGTTATTTACAGATTTTCTGTTCGGGGGTGACAATGTATAGAACACTCTTCTTCTTCACAAATGCATTCCAGCTATCTTATAAATCAGTCCATAACGTACACTATGTATTAACAAGGTAGAAACCGGTTCAGGCTGGTCACATGGACTTTAGTACCTTCTAAAGTAACATATTTAGTTCTACTATTCTTTCCTCCTGATGATTGCGATCTCATCGAAAATCAGCATACCAATGTGTATAGAGTTGTAAGCCGGAAGCAGCTTTGAGAATAGATATAATCGGCCCACCGCCCCTGGACCAGACTGTCGATAATCCCCAATACTACTCAACCGAATACCCCACCCCATCTTGACATTGTATAACTCTCCTTCATCACAACCTCCCAGAATACAACCACCACCGGCTATCTCACCATCCATCAACCCCAAAGGAAAAACTCCAATATGACGCAACTTGAGAATCGAAGTACACCTCTCCCCAGACCTTGTGACTTAAGCCCTTTGTGTCCCGGCTAGCTCAACTAAACGGTCGGAGAGTCCTCTAAACCTCGACACTACCTAAAAAAGTACACCCACTCATAGCTATTCAACCAAACCCAACCTCAAAGCTAGCTGCAGAATAACCACCTCTTGATTATCACATTAAGTCGTGACCACTGAGAATAACACACGTCATCCCTTTACGTGATACGTTAACCTACGGTCCC
>LBNU01036153.1:0-15679 GCA_014162995.1 Artemisia annua | reverse complement strand
CAAACTCGCTAACATTTCTGCTCCATACTCGCAACCTTACTCGCTAATCTAGCTTTGATACTCGCTAACAAGCATTCCATACTCGCTAACAATCATTCCATACTCGCTAGATTCTGTCAATACTCGCTAGAACTAGCATACTCGCTAAACCCATACTCGCTAAACAGCTAAACAGCCATACTCGCTAGATCTAGCCCATACTCGCTAGAAAAACTAGCCCATACTCGCTAGATAAGCAGCTTACTCGCTGGAATTTTGAATCATACTCGCTAAAGCAGTTCCAAACTCGCTAGGATATTCCATACTCGCTAGACTATTCGCTAATCTAGGGCTTACTCGCAAGAATTTACATACTCGCTAAACCCTAAAAACGCTACTCGCTAAAACTCTGAAATCAGCCCAAAAACGTACGAGCAGCCTCAAAAACCCACGAATACCCACGAAAATCACCATAAAAACCCAAAAATCAAATCACACAAACTCCTAGTAGCCTATATGAACGATCTAGATGAAACCCAAAGTGTAAACACCCACGAATCAAATCAAACCATTCGAATAGCTACTAAAACCACCCAAAAACACCACGAATCGCCCCTGGCTTTCTCTGATGCCACTTGTTATAACCAAGAATCGTTATTCAGGAGGTCGGGGATGCTCGAAATAAAGGTTAAACATGGTAAAATTAGATTAAAGAATTGGGGAAGATGTGTGTGTTTTCTAGAGAGAGAAAGGGAAAACACACACACTTCTTTATTACAATGAACATCTAACCTCTCCTTGTTGCACCAAGGAGAGTATATATACTACAAAACACTAAAACTATGTCCTATAGACAGAACTAGTCCTTGTGCTTTTAACTAATGCAATTTCCAACATATAACATTATTTTCAAGGCTAACACTATATATTTTTGAAAGCATTCCATATCTCGATTTCTTTTATGACCTCAAAACAAGGGGGAGTATACGTCAAGTGGGAGCTCCAAGCTCATCGGGAAAACCTTTTTGATGCTAACAAAAAGGGGGAGAAGTGATATAAACTCACACTAAAAACTTGTATATATACTAATTTTTGTCTTAATGAGTTTAGATTTTGTAATCATCAAAAAGGGGGAGATTGTTGATATAAATAATGCATAGAAACGTTATTTATATTTTTCGATATCTCTATGTTTTGACGATCACAAAATGTAAAAACATTAAACGTAAGATTACTACGTAAACAACTATTAAGATAGTTTATATCATTTTATCCAACTAAATCACTTAAGGTATGAATAAACAAATGCCTAATACATTTTATGATCAAAGGGATATTTATTTAATTATTACAAAGTTTATTAAATAATATAAACATATTATATATTTTTGAAAAACATTTTTGATAATAAAGGAAAAGGTTTAATTCATAATAAATATATGAATTCAAATTTTTAACCAAAATCAGTTAGTTTTTTACCAAATAAACTTTCCCCAGAAAAGACAAAGTTTTCTGGCCATTACAGGTGGGCGGCCCCCTTAATTTTAAGGGGGCCGGCCTCCATTTAAGGGGGCCGGCACACTCCTGTTGTCAGAAAACTTTGCCTATAAATACAGGTTCAATCCTGCATTTTTTCCACACCTTTTGCACAAAAATTTTCAGATCCAATCCTCTCTAAACATCTTTCTAAACCCTTTGATCATAAGATTATTAATCTTTGTTTCAAGTGATTCAATCCCTCCTCATCCTTCCTCATCCAAAGTGCAAGAGAAGAATACTCCTTCAACATCAAGTTTAAGAAGTATTGTAGATTAGTAGTGTATATTGTGTATATCATTTGTGAAGGTGTGGTGTGCTTGTAATTAGATAGATCTAGGTGTGTTAGTTGTGAATAGAAGTTGTGTAAAGAAGAAGAAGTAGTGAAGTAGTGAAGTGGTGTGAAGTAGTGAAGAAGTTGTGGAGTGTATAAGTTGTGTAGAAGTCGTGCTAAGTTGTGTAGTGGTGTGAGATTGGTTCTAGCTAGAATTAGAACCCGACATTTAGCTTAGTGTCGTAAATTGGTGTAAGCAAAAGTTGTGTAAGGTTTTCTCCGCCATAAGGGAGCTTGTTGACATAGTGAAGAAAACTCTCGAGTTAGGTGCTCGGGGAGTGGAGTAGGACGAAGAGGAGATTCGTAGCCGAACCACTATAAATCCTTTGTCTCGCGGTGCTATCTTTCTAACTCTATCTCTTTACTTACTTACTTACATATTTGTCATTATATTCTTTAGTAGACTAAATTGTTTATAATCGTGTAAGCAAGTTGAGTTCACATAAAATTAGAATCGAAGTTTTTCATAACCAAAGTTTTGTAAATTAAAAAGAAGTAAAACTATTCAACCCCCCCTTCTAGTTTTCCACAACTTGAACTTGTCTCCAAAACACTCTTGACCCACATTTCCTTAAATGTGGATCACTTTTCCGTTTTCCGCCGATACTACTTAAGGACGATTTATGATGACTATTCTATAAAGTGAATTAGGAAGCTATTTCATTTTAAGAAGAAAGTTATAAATCGAATGGATCATGAATATATAAGCTCTTGCTTACAAGGATTGGGACGCCATTACTTGTAAGTAATGAGATATAAACAAATGAGACTAAGTATCTGGCACATGTACAAACAATTCCTGCTCCGTTTGTATAAGTCTTTCCTTTCCTTTTATCTTTCTCGACTCATTCTTTCCCCTACTCCTACGTTCATCAAAATCTCGGGACGAGATTTCTTCTAAGGGGGTAAGACTGTAACAACCCACAAAATCTCATCACTATCATTCCCATTACAAATACCTATAGTAGGTATTTCACAGGTAAATTTTTGCTTTTTATGTGCATTCATTACTTGCATGACTCTCTAGACTTGCCCATGTATTCTCACAAGCCAAATAACTCAACACTCACACCCTATAAACCCCTGGTATGTCAAGCATAAGATCACAACAACACAATAATAAGTAATTTACCAATCTAACACATTAAACTTAGCACAAAACCATAACAAACCCTAAACAAACCCTAAATAGGTCTATGTGCTTACTAAACCCTATATGCTTAGTTAAACTAGTTTGAAAGTGTCCAAAGCTTAAGTATGAGTTACCTTAGGAATATTAGGATACCTTAGGACTATTAGGCATTAGTACAACCCTTTAGAACTTAGGTACAAGTCCCTTAAGCACAAAACCATAACTAAGTCATAACCTTCTAGAATTAGGTCTAGACTATCTCAGAACTTCACCATAGGTCACCACCACTTAGTATAAACGTCTTAGGACCTAGAATTAGTTATTAGACACTCATAGGACACTAATCTAGGCACAAACCCTAGGATAAACCCTAATCACCCACTAACACACAAATAGGTCATTTAGGTTACAAAACTAGGTCAAACCTTCCCAAATCTTTCCCATAAGTCACCATCATCTAGTATAAACCCCTTAGGACTTAGGATTAGTCACTAAACACTCTTAGGAACTTAACTTAGGCACTAAATCCTAGGCAAAACCCTAAACTCTCACTAGGCAAAACTAGGTTAGAACTAGACTTAAACCTTATAACTAGGTTACCATAGCACCTCAAACCTTACAACCAAGCATCTAACACCTCTCCTTAGTTACGCTAGCATCCTAACACCTTACAAGCACCCACAAAAGTAGGTGCATCACCTACTTGTCACCTACTTAACTAAACCACCACCAATCCACCACTAATCACCCTAAACCACCACTAAACCACCACTAATCCACCACTAATCACCCTAAACCATCACTAAACCTCCCAAGCAGCTTACAAGCACCTCCAAGCACCCAAGCAAGGAGGTGCATCACCTCCTTGTCATCCTTTCTTCCCTAACCGCCTCTCTCGGCTCTCCTACACCACAACCGGCCTATGGCGCCCCCTAGCTACCACCATAGCCTATCCTCATCACCACTAGACTCTCCACGACCACCCCTAGCCTTGCTTACTCCTTCCCCCCTACTCTACAACTAGCTCACCTTTACTTGCTCACTACTCTTGTCGACCCTATAAATACCCTCGTACACCCCTTCATTTCATCCCACACTTTCCCACTCTTCTCTATCACATATATTCTATAGTTTAGAACCTTTAGGATACTTAGGAGTCGAGTAGTGAAGCCTTGAGCCTTGTCGAGTTGTGGTTTGAGCCGAGAAGAGCCCTAGAAAACCCTAAACCCTCGTTAAACCCTAAACTAACCAAGTAAGCTTTACATTTAGTCCTATTAGCTTTATTTTAGTCTTAGGATAGTATTAGGATGCCTTAGATCCCCTAGGAACCCTTGCATGAGCCTTGAACCATTTCATTTACTAGTTTTCTTTTTAAACCCTAATTAGAGTCGAATTGCCTTTTACGTGCTATAAGCCCTTTACATAAGCTAAAATCTGACTTAGGAAACTTAGATAAGCTAAAATTAGTTAAACATAAGCTAGGAAATCTTTTTGTTTCATAAAAATATAGTTTGCATGGAATTAGGACTAGTTTTGCAAAGTTTTCCATGCATAGGGGTATATATGGTAATTTTCTGAAAATATAGAGTCTAGGGACTATTTTTGACATTTCTTAGAAGTTATAAGTATAAGGACCCTTTTTGCAAAATTATAAAACCCTAGGATAAAAAGTTAAAAAGTTATAAACTTAAAAGGACTAGTTTTGCAAAAGTTATAAAGATAAGGGTATAAAGGGTAAATATACAAAACTTATAAGTCCAAGGGTCATTTCTGTCATTTTTTTAAAATATATAAGTATAGGGACTAATAGTGTTAAGTCTAGATAGTTATAAACCTAAGTATTATAAGTATTATAAGTCTAGGATAGATTTTGTAAATATACTAAACTTAAAGGGTAAAAAGTAAACTATTTCGTATATATAGCAAACCTATTTTTAAGTTAGAAGCATAACACAATACTAGGGAGCTTCATGTGAGGAGTACTATGTGGATATTTCGTTCTGACGAGTTTGTTGGGTTTACGATTTAAAGTGCCGTGACTCCTCAAACGATTATTGCACATACTTCTGAATTATGATGGCCCGAACGGTGCTATGTTATAACTAAACCCTAATAACAACATGACTCAATAGTAAGGAGCTTCATGTGAGGAGTATTAACTTCTGAATTATGATGGCCCGAACGGTATTATGTTGATAACATAATACAATAATAGGGAGCTTCATGTGAGGAGTCTTATACTTCTGAATTGTGATTTCCTGAACGGTGTTATGTTATATCTAAAACTCTAAGAAACCTAAGATAATTACTTAAGAAACATAAACTAAACAACTAAAGCTTGACATACATCCACAACAACAACAACAATATCAGGATACGTGAGTAAGGCAGTCTAGTTTTCAAGTCACTCTTTACACTAGTTAGAATTCCCTAAGCCCAGTTGAGTTTTCATAGCCTCACATCTTTTTAAACGCTTTCTAAATGTTTTACAAACCCTGTGAGGGGGATACTTGCTACTTGCTTTACTTAAAACCGAATACAAGTCTTTTTCTTTGGTTATTGCACGAGTAAACTAACTGCCACCCCTACATAACCACGCGAACGCGAGTATAGTTGATAGATCTATTGGAGTTTGACAACTCCCGTTGGTATTAACACCTCACTGGGTGGTACCAATAAGTACTATATTTGAACCCACTAAAGGATTAACTTTGGCAAGTTATCCTTCCCATCCTCTCATGTTGGGTCTGCAGCCCACATGACCCGGATTGTTAACGTGTGGCTCATGAGCTTAGTGCAACATACCCCACTCCTGATAATTGTGTATGCATCACAATTATCACACACACACAACATTTTCCTAGATGGGTGTGACAACGTAGCCCAGGGAACTTTTATTCACTAACACTTAAACCTATGATTCTCACTCAACACCTAGTGTTGACTTTTTAAGCATGTATCCTAGGTTTACCATTATGGAGACATGGAAGGAGAGGGCACTGAACTTGGAGGACTTTCAATCTTGTTATCATTCTCACACTATTTCACACTTAGATTTACGGGACCTCACCTTAATAAAACTCTGATATTTTAATGAATGATAACATATTTATAAAAACGTCTCTTTTCGAGTCGTTTTCTATTACTGTAACTGTGATTCCATGAAGTAATACCCCAACCCTAAATCCGCTGCGAAACGTGAAAATGAGGGTGTTACATATAAACTTATGGTTCAGTGATTCACAATATACTTATTTAAATGAAAAGGCGTCCCAATCCATTCAAATAAGGATATTCCAAATCATCCTACTGAAAAATTCCCGACACAACACTCATACTTAATTGATGAGTTATAAGGGGATGTATTATGAGACGACATAAGTGTTCCGAGAGTATGGAATGAATGTTCACACTCATCATCGAAGACGAGGAGTAAAATAATTAGAGAAGGTCGACATAGCATCCAAAAGAGTTGGTGAGTTCATAGTTATGAAATAGTTTTCTAACAATGTTGGAGAAATACCAAAGAGGCCATTGTGCAACTCACAATGTCTGAAAAGTAAACGAGACCATTGTGTAACTCACAATGTCATAATAGTGAATGAGACCCTTGTAATCACATACAATAATATCAGAGGTTTACAAAGAGGTCCCACAAGTTTACAAAATGTACAACACTGAAGTTGTAAAGTTTTTCGAATGATAATATGTTTCAAAACGTCTCATTTAGAGTCGTTTTCTGTCACTTGTATTGTGAACCATGAAGTAATACCCCAGTAACACTATCTTCCGCTGCGAAAATTTTGGGGGTGTTACACTTCATGCCCGTTATATTGTTATCATCTTTGGTCACTTTCGACTTGAACTTGGATCCGAACCCATATGGCAGTTTAATTGTTTTGATGTATTGACAGAACATTTTTCTTTTATCGGGTGTGAGGGAGTACATAGCATGAGGCTTCAAGCACTTCCCGTTTTGTTTGTTTCCGAGCCACAACTCCCGTCGAATGCCCAAAGCTTGCAAGTCTTGTCTTGCCTTGGCGGTGTCTTTAGATTTCTCATTCATTAACAAAGTGTTCAAGATACTCTCCAACACATTTTTTTTCAATATGCATGTCATCTAAATTGTGTTGTAGAGAAAGAGAAGACCAATATNTAGCATGAGGCTTCAAGCACTTCCCGTTTTGTTTGTTTCCGAGCCACAACTCCCGTCGAATGCCCAAAGCTTGCAAGTCTTGTCTTGCCTTGGCGGTGTCTTTAGATTTCTCATTCATTAACAAAGTGTTCAAGATACTCTCCAACACATTTTTTTTCAATATGCATGTCATCTAAATTGTGTTGTAGAGAAAGAGAAGACCAATATTCAAGCTCATAGAAAATAGACCGTTTAGTCTAGTTCAGTTCGGTTGTAGTATTATGTTTTATCTTCCCACCCCCATAATCTGTGTAGGATACTAAATAAGTTCATAAACACGGATAGAACTTGTGGTATGGATCGTTGGATTAAAGAAAGAAAAGAAGAAATGTAGAGAGAGAAAGTTAGAGAGAGAAAGAGGTGAAGCCTTGGAGAGAAAACCAAAAAAAAGAAAATAGATTATGAGAAGGCTTACCCTCTCTAAGGATGGAGAGGGTATTTATATGTACATGGGTATTTGCCACTTGGGCGTGCCACTTGGGCTGCGGATCAAGTATACAGTGGGTAAAGACCCGTCCTTCTTTCGCGAACTAATCTACTACTAATCTATGTTTTACTAACTAATATAACTACTACGAGCTAAACAATGCTTAATCATATCTAGGGGTGACCGAATCTTTCTCATACAAAAAAACGTATTCCTAACAATCTCCCCCTAAGGGAGGTCACCCCTGAAAATCATTCTTGAATTCTTGCATTGAGATCTTTGTAGATGCTTTTGTAGCTCGTAGTTGTTGATTCTTCATTGATGTATGACTCAAGATGACTTCCTTGATGTATATGATGATCTTTGACTTTGCTCTTCGCTCTTCATCCAAATAATTAGCTTCAAGTCATCTTTGAGTGTATGTGTCTCTTTGTGACGTTGTGATTGTCTTTGTGATGTCATGCTTACACTTTTCTGGATCATGATCTTCTGCATCAGAGTTGTGGAAGCAAAGTTGAAGCCCATCCCTTGATCATGATATCTTGAGTTATGATGTTGAAGTGTAAGCATGAGATGATGAATCTGCATCTTTTCAGCAATCGGCATCAATCATCAACTTCTTTGTCTTTGGTGTGATTACGCCTTTCCAACATGCTCATACATCTTTGTTGAGTAGATCTTCCCGGTTGAACAGTTCTGACGTCTCCTTTTAGATGTTGGTATGAGCATGTGGAACTAGAGTGATGGTGGTGAACATGGTAAGTTTGGTATGTTGAGCTGCATAAAACTTGGTTAGTAATAAACATACCGGCACTTACAAGTTCGGACTTCGAGATCGTCAACAGCATAGTGTGAAGACTTTCTCTAATCCTTACCAAGGCCGTTCCTAATCGGATGCCCCCGAAAGGGCTTTCACTGACATACCGAAGTACACCAACGATTAGGTGAGTCGCTGGAGATCACCCCACGACTGTAGACCTTTTGAAACACCACCATAAACACTAAGCGTAATCCACAAGAGATTACCGAAGTGACCTGCTGTCAGGGCTGTTTGATGTTGACCCTGGCAGGAGTTTCCACTCAATCATTGGGAAATACATGAGTATATCCCCTCATATGTGTTCTTGGCAGATTGCTAAGATCTGCGTAGGACTCAAAATATTACAACTGGTGTCCTTAATGTTGAACCACTAGTGTAGAAGTATCAAGTGTTCCTATGAGATCTTTTGATGCATCTCTTGGCTCTAGACTCGATAAGTGCAATTTGGTTATCTTATGCGGAGACTAGGGAGGGGTCTCCTGTTTCAATATCAACTAGCTCTAAGAGACAAGTCGATAGTTTACACCGGTTCCCCGTGAGAATGAAACAAGCTCTTTTAAGAGAACTTGAGTGGCTGGAAGGTTTAGTGAAGTGCGTCACTGGGTCCATGACGTCTTTTCTTCAATACCGATGTTACCTTGGTAACAATCAGTAGCATATGAATTGAACCCGGTTTCTGCCCTAAGGTTGAATAATTGGAGGGCTATTTCTTTTCACCCTTTCTCATTTCATTTCCTTTTAATTCTTCAACCCCTTCAGTGCTTACCGAGACTTCATTACTAGAACCTTGTTGGGTTTGTTCCAGTCCTAGCTCAGTCTCAGTCGGCACTCTTCCCTTTCTCACTTTTCTCCCTTTTTGTAATCATTCCTAAGGACTTCTACAATATGTGCTTTGTTTATAATTCACAATCTTAAAAATTTTAGCACATACGGGAGCGTTCTTTTGAGTCCAAAACATCTTTTTAAGTCCAAAAACATCACATTTAAATCAGTTTTCATTTTTAAATCACATTCTCTCCCCCGATCATAAAATTTCAAATCTTTTGAGATTTTGTGATCCCAATTGATTTAAATGATTTTCGAAGAAACTTTGGAGAGAAATGTGATAAAATTTTAAACGTTTACTGATTTTGAGACACTTTTTGAATTTCACTGTGGCTGGTGCACAAAGTTTTTAAAGGTACAGAAATTTTGAGCAAATACGCTCCCCCTCAATTAATGACCCGTTTTCAATTTTAACGTTTAATAGTCATTAATGTGAGCGGTAATGTATTCGAGAAAATTTAAGAACGATGGCCACCTTGTACACCACAAAATCTCTTTTGAAGAATTTTAGAAGAAAGAGATTTTGGGAAAAGAAGACTTCTCTTCTTTTACTAGAAAGGTTGCACTGAAGCGTACAACGTTTCGGATAATCCGCACACAGTGAAAAACATGGTGACGTGTTTTTCACGGATTTTGAAAATCGGGTTGCTATCTGAAGTAATAGCAAGCCATCATTTTACGAGCGGGTTACAGTCTGAAGTAACTGCAAGCCATATAAGGCATGTTTTGAAAACATTTTGAACTTCTGTTCGAACTTCATCTAAACACCCGTGTCATTATTAAATGACATTTCTAGGACCGTAAATGTTATCGATGCCAGAAGACATGCCTTAAGAAAACTATATTTTTTGGTATTTTCTGGTTTTTCTGATTTTTATGGTTTTTATAGGTTTTATATTTTTTTATTTTTCTTTTATGGGTTTTATATATATATATATATGCAAGGATATTTGAAGTGAATCCATTACTCCTCATTCTCTTCCTGAAGACCTTTGAGTGGTACTGGCATGAGATTCTCCACACCAAGTTGCTGGAGAATAAATCGAAACCGTTCTCCAGGAAGTGCTTTAGTGAAGAAATCTGCCAGTTGAAACTCTGTCCTTGCGAAGTGAAGTTCCACCACATCACTGGAGAATCCATTTGCCCGACTTGCAGCATTGGCGAGAAACATTCTGATAACTTCGATAGAAACACTCTGAGTGAACAATTCCTCAAAATCAATGCCTTTCTTTTGATGATAACCCTTAGCAGCAACCCTTGCCTTGTGTTCAGAACGTCATCATGCTCATCAGATTTCACTTTAGGATCCATCTAAGAGCAATAATCATTGTACAGTCTGGAGATGGTGCCAATTCCCATACTTAGAGACGATAGAATTGTATGGAATTATAAAAGCACCATAAGGCAAGTGTGTCCAGATGCCTTCGAGTGGACACCGGTTGAGTAGAATTCCCATTATAGTGAAGATCATGTGGTTGTGGTTAGGACACTGATGTGCTTGTGTTAAGATCTCCTGAAGAAGAAGCTTTAGAAGAAGATTCAGGAGCAAATGTGTCTTTGAACGGAGCAACATCAGGTGGAGCAGATGGATTTACTTCAAACGATTCGTCGACTGCAGTACCTTGATGTACGGAAGGAGATTGTATGTATGATGAAGTTGATGAATGACTTGCTGATGGAGCGTCTTGAGCCATTGAAGAAGAACAAGATGGACCATTTTGATCGTTTGGAACATGAGCTGCGATGGCTGGTGGTACCGGTGTATCACCAATTGGCGGCTCAAAGTATTCATCAACCACTTGATTAGCCAAGATCTCCAAATCCTTATCGGTAGATGGTACATAAGGTACATGCAGGAGTGGGATACAATAACTGAACTGGTTGGTTCAGAAGACAAAAGTTTAGAAGCGGGTCCTACACTGATGTGTGCAGAAGCCATTTGCTCAGACAGCTCATAGAATGTGACGTGAATGGTTTCCAAGATTTGTCGGGTTCGTATGTCGTAGATTCGGCATCCCTTATGATCTGAAGCATAACCACCAAATATTTCAACAATCGCTTTAGCTTTTAACCTTTCCAGATCTTGGTAGTCATTTTGTAGGGTATGAAGAACTCCTATGAAGATGTTGACAGTATTGGGTTTGTGGGCATGCTTCTTTCGTTAGCGCAGTTGACTAGCCGAACAAATAGAGATGGTGTACACGGTAGTGACACGTTTGCCTTGAAGAAGATCAACACCATCCAATTCTCTTAGAAATTACACAGTCACCGACGACACAATCTCCATAACCCATAATTGTGTCAACCTGGTAGTTCCCGAATCTAACTATCCCGATAAACTCATTCATGAAATTCTTGAGCCCTGAGCAATTACTGATTGGTTTAAGAAGATGTTGACATGAGTACCAAACAGAGAGAATTAGTCGGTACGTTGAAGAAGACAGTAATCAACACTTCTTAAACTTTCACCACCAAAGCTTTTGAGGTTCCTGAAGCTGTAGATGCCATGAAATAATCTTAAGCGGAGTTTTACAACTCTTGTGACTTAAACCGAGAGATCGATTCTCTCCCGGGATTTTACTAAAGTCAACAAAAGAAACCGAAAGATGTGATATGCGATTATGACTTAGAGTGAGATCTTGGATAAGTCACAATCTGCACTAAGTGTCAAGTTGCGACAAGTCAAGTTACAATAGATCCGATCGTAATGAGTCAAGTCGTAAGGATTAACTCACAACGTCAAATTACAATCAGACTAATCGAAACGACTTAAGTTACAACAATTCACCAAGCGCAAGTAGTTAACAAATCACTAGAATCTCACAGCTGAGTTAATCACTAGGCACCACCAAATCGTCGAATTTTAGCCTCCTCATTATAAAGCTTTGGTAGCTTAGCAAAGTATCATCTCACGCTTGAATAGTTCTTCTCATCTTTCTTCCAGCTGAAAGGCTGAAGTAATGCGTACCAAAAGTATCCAGAGACCACTTCCCCCAAGTAGTTGAAGTGATGCAATCAGTCTCATTATATGAAGCTCAAAAACCTGAAGCACACTTGTACCTCTTTTATCATCAGAAACTGTTTCTTACATCTCTTCCCCCACGTAGGTGGAATAATACACCAAAAGAACGAGTTAGAACACTGATCTTCTCTGCGGTTATGACATTTAACTTCCCGGAATAACTTCAATTAGGAAGAAGTATAAAGCTCATCACGTGTACTCGTTGTGCGTTCCGATGTATGTCTCCTTCCCCTTTGCTATTTTTGATACTTCAGAATCAGCCACACATTATATGCACATACAACTTGAAATTTTGTGAGAAGAACAACATATGCTTAGATGTATCCTGTGAGAATCAACTGCTACAGAAAAACTCTCTTATGACTATCTTATCAACCCTTATGAAAAGTCGGCTATTGCTAAGACCACTTTGTGAAGTAAACCCGATATTCCCAACTTGAAGATGAAGTAGAATTCCCCGTTTTTGTGACTTAAACTTGCACCATTGTATGACAAAGAGCGGTGTAGAGACTTCATGCATCGAATCCCTAAGTACTCTATACTCTTCAACCATCCAACCATCGAGTATAAGACGTACATCACCTCTTGAATACCGACAACTTCGTGTGAGTTGTGACACTGAATGTGATAGTTATTTTGTGGCAATAGAAGAGAAGATTCACCAAAATAACTAGATACCCAAGTCATCGTCAATGTATAGATCAAAGGCTCGAACAAGGATCCCGAAGATACTAAGTACACATACCCGTAAAATTTCACTTCAATCTCAAATAAACAATACCAAGTAAACTCTTGTGATCACTTAACATTCCATTTCCAAATTCTTAGCCGACATTTTTCTTTACATTCTTGTGGTTGATTTATAGAGTGCACATTAGAAGGAATAACAATCCGTGAAGAAGGGGATTCTTCAGAATCCGGTTTTGGGAAAGGAATACCAGAAGACGGATCATTATTCATGTGCTGCTTCATTATCATGATAGTCATTATCAACACCTTGAAGAATAACTGGAGATTGGGTTACGTGAGTATTCTGAGAAATACTTCAAACTAGTGCATCTTGCTCAATGGAGATGGAAGAGGATGACCCAAGAGCCAACAGAAACCGAAGAAGGAGCTTCAGAAACTAGATGTTCAACATTCGTTAAAGCTTGGAAGTATTCATCAAACATAAATCCCAGTCATTCTTAGTAAATGGAGCATTTGGTGTTGGTGGAGAGTTGTATGACCATTCTTTAAACATTAATCACCATGTGGTCTATTCGAGCAAGGATAAGTAGATCCACTTGAAGATTGTACGAACATGGAAGAGACGAAACCATGTCGTAGAGAATGATCAAAACCAAGAAGATTTCTCTTCTTCCGAAGATAAGGCGCACTGAATCGTACACCTTTCTTTTCATTGAAGAACGGGGCCTGAAGAGTTGTCAGCAGACACCATAATGATGAAATAGAGAACCGAGGCTTGAACCGAGTTGTTCAAACGTCATAGTCATTGAAGAACGAGGCCTGAACTGATGTATTCAGACGTCATAAAGCACATGCATCAACATTGACATTCCAAAACTCTTGAAGCTGGAGAAATGATTGCTTTAGGCCTCCAGACTTTGAGTTTTCTCATATAGTGAATGATTGATGTACCTGCAACTGAGTAAGGACTACCTGCACTAACATCACAAACTTGATTGCATATATATGGGTTAGTGACAACAGTATCCAAACCCTTAGGGGTTTCACGATCAACCATGGTATTGCCATTAGTGAGCAACTTTCCGGTAGGTAACCACTTAAGTCCGACGTTCTTAAAAATTCTACCAGTTGGCATCCACTTTTGGGAAGATCTAAGATTGCTAAGTGTCTTATGCATAGTGGAGGACTTAACGTTATTCCTAGATTTAACCGGTTGAATCTTAGCAGTGTACCTCAATAACCTAGGAGGCATCATACAAGGTTGTGAACCTAAGATTCCATCCTTATGAAGCAGTGCCCTTTTCCTAGCTTGTTCTAGATTATAGTTCTTGTCCAAGTCATTTATATTATAAGAATTTTGAATCTTAATGCTTGGTTTTGACACTGTTTTCGAACTAATCCTAGAGGAGCTGAGAGCAGGAGTGACTACTTGTTGAGGCTTAGCTGAACTAGAAGCAATGATCTTAGGTAAATAATGTGGAGTGACTGGTTTTGACAAAACTGGTTCCTCATCAACTTGGGAGGCAAACCGCGTTTTTGAAAACTTTGGTCGTTCAGATCTAAACGCAGTCGGTTGTCTAACAACTGATTGGTTTCTATTTGATTGTAAAACTGGTTTCCCCAAGATTGATGGTTTTGCAAACTTAGTGTTCACACTATTTCCTGTTGCTTTTCTTAGCTCGTTTTTTAAAGCTGTAATTGTGAAACCCTTATTTATAAGTTGAGCTTTGAATTCATCATATTTGCCAATCAAAGAGGTTGTTTGCTCACTATTCTTAGTTTTCGTTTCTATGATTGTCTCGTTAAGATTTTTACAAGTCATTTTCAAAGACTCATTTTCCACAAGTAACTTAGCCACATTTTGTTCCAATTCAATAACAGCACATTCATGTTTAGCCTTAGCTTCATTACACATATCACACAACTCAGTAATACGTTTTTTCAGGTTTTTGACTGTCAAGTTCTTTGTTTCTAGCTGAGCTTTCAAATCGTTAATCATAAAGAATTCACGAAAATCAGGAAGTTCCGGATTTTTACATGGTTGGTTAATCTGAAGACTTTCTTCCTTTTGTTGCATTGCAATTTCAAGAGAAATACAATGTTTTTCAAGCTGTAAAAATCTTTTTGAAAGTGCATTAAAAACTTCTTTATCAACCATATCATTTGATTTAAAAGCATCAGCCGTAAACACAGAACTTAACAAGTCATCACGATCAGCATCCTGATCACTTTCTCCCCCTTTATGATTCATATTTGTTGAATTAGACATGGTATTGCTATCAGTCTTTTCCAACAAATTTGTGTCATAATTGAGTTTGATTTGATCAGTATGCTGTCGTTCATTAGATAGCACATTTTGTTGAACAGTTATAGGTACCTCAGCACATGACATTTGTTCATTAACCGGTCTAAGATCTGCATCCATGCCATGGGTGACTGGAGTCACTGAACTGCTGGTAGTGTCAAGCTTATCAGTCTCTGATCCTTTGCGCATCGTGACAACTGAATCAACATCCAATGCTTTACCCGAATCACCACTACCATTACATGATTGCACCAAAGTTGCCTTCACTTTGTCGACATTCAAATGTTTTTGCTGTGTTCTTTCCTCAATGAACGCCTTAACATCACCCATGAGTTGGATGAGTGTATCTCTGAACATGTCAACCTCAATTTCCGTGTGATCAACAAAACACTTCAATGTCATCTGACTATCGTT
>LBNU01036152.1:7791-23480 GCA_014162995.1 Artemisia annua | reverse complement strand
TGTTAGGAATAGCAGATTTGTAATAAGAAAGATTCGGTCACCCAAATTCATGATTTAAGCATTGTTTAGCTCGTAGTTAGTACATTATTAGGTAATACGTGAGTTTAGAATTAGATTAGTTCGCGGAAGAAGGACGGTCTTTACCCACTGTATACCTGATCCGCAGCCCAAGGTGGCACGCCCAAGTGGCCAAAACCCATTGTATATTATAATACCCCTCTCCATCCTTGGAGAGGGTTAAGCCTTCTCCTCATAATCTCATTTTCTTTTTTTGTTTTTCTCAAGGCTTCATCTCTTCTCTCTTTAACTTTCTCTCTCTACATTTCTTCTTCTTTCTTACATGAACGAAACCACATGCATAAGATCTTAACGTGTATGTGACTTTATTTAGTATCCTACAATTGGTATCAAGAGCCATGGTTACATCCTAGGGATTGTAAGACTTGTTGTATGGTTTTTTTGGTTTCTATTAGTTTAGGAAGGTTTATTCATATTAGAACTTGTTCGTGGATTCTTTGTTATTTCTTGTACTCTTGGATTAGAAGGTTTGATTCATCTAGTTTATAAGTTGGTTGTGGCTAGATCTTACGTTTGTGAAGTGCTACGAGTGATGTTGGACCATTTTTCTTGGCAGCGTTGTGTCTCCTCGGTAACCTGTCTGCAGCGCTTTGAGTTTGGGATGTATAGCGTTAGTGTCAGCGTTATACACTATGTCAGCGAACATAATGGCTGTATTTTTTTTATCTATTCATGCTTGTTTCTATCCATCGTATGCTGTTCCTCTTTAGCTTTGGTTTGCTTGTGTTTTGTGCAGCGTTATATCTTCTTTTTTTGTGTGTTTGTACGTGGCTAGGCAAGACCAAGGAAGACCCAAAATACTTCAAATTAACCCAAATCATGTTTCGATTTACCCAAAACTCTTGAATTTAATACCCAATTAACTTGAACTTCAAAGAATTTTATGGATCTTGAATCTTTGCAAAACTTTCGGCTAGAGAGAGTTTAAGAAGATGAGATGATGAGAAATGAGATCTACACAAGTGTTTAACCATAATATAAGTAAATATTACTAGTTAAATTAAAATACTTTGGGTAAAAGGGTGTTTTGTGGTTAATAGGGTAATTTGCATGTGTTCCTTAGTGGGGAAAGATAGGTGGCCGGTTTTGAGTATCCAATGGAGGGGATCAAATAAGATTTTTATCCTCGTGAGTGTATCGTGTGTCGGTTTAAGCTTAAATGTAATCGAAACGTCCCGGTTTGACGTTTTTGGACACGTACACGTAAAATAAAGTTTTTAGCCACGTTTTTGTCAGAAATGTAATAAAATGTCATTACTGACTCAAAAAATTATTTACTTGACTTTTACCATAGGTACTGTGGTGTCGGTTCGCGTGCAGCGTTGTTTTTCAGAAAATGTGAGAAAGATCTTAGTAAATTACGAAACTTGTCAGTAACTATCCGAAATGGATTAATTTATGTTTACTGACAAAAATTAACTTTTTCAGTGATGACTGTAAGCTACAATGTGCAGGACAGCTCCCGAAAATGTTCAGAAACATGCAGAAACATTCAAAAATGCATATAATACTCAAAATAAATATAACGAATAGAAATTTATTATTAAATTAATTTATGAAAATTACCATTTGTCACACCAGTGTAGTTAATTAATATACAAAAACATATAAACAAATAGGCCATTTGGGTGAAATCCTAAAACATGTCTCCTAACTACTAGATACATCGATTATACAAAGTTACCTGATAACATCAAATTATATAACTTTTTAGTTATCATTATCCTATGTTTATTACTTCATTTATATCAGTTTATGTATAATTGTACTAATTGCTTCCTATTTGCATAATGACCGTGTGGATCCTTTTTGGAAGAGTGTTGTATGCAAGCTAACATGATCTTTTGTTGCATGCACTTCCGCATGTGGTTTTCTTGTGAGGCTTCTAGCTGACTGGTGTTCCTCGTTTTCGAGTGTTTGTCGACCTTCTTCCAAGTGAGTGATGTTGTCCTGGATGGGTCCGAGGTGGTCGTTGGTTATATCCGAAATTTGAGGAGGTTATTCACATGACATGGTTGGTTAAGAAGCTTGTGTAAAAAAAGAAAAAAGAAAAAAAAAACTGAGATTTTTGAGTGAAAATGAGTGAAAATAGGTGAAATTTTTTGAGAAACATTTGTGGCTATTTCGTATAATGTCCCCACGGATTGAGGCATCTTTACATATGGTATGTAAATCAGTTTAAGAGATGAGATGGGATGGGAATGGTTTTGTTGTTTGGTTTCCCTTATAGAACGGTAAGGACCCGAAGAGAATGATGAAGATCAATAAACTCGGGTAATACTTAAACAAAGACCATACTAGACTGGTGTGAAGCTTTATTTTTCCGAGTGTGTGAAACTTGTTGAAGTTGTGTGTGATGCCTTCTAGTTATAGAGAGACAAACAGGGTTTAGAAATAAACCCTTGAGAGATGACCAACGGCTGCAAGGGAGCCATGTGTTGATCATCTAGAGAGCAGACAAGGAGAACAGGTGGGCTCTCTTCTTTGGCTTGTACAGGGGAGTGCTCTGCTTCCTATAATGTTAGTCGTGTGTCTCACACTGTGCTATGTCAGATCGTACATCTTAACCTTTAGCGCAGTTGGGGACAATTGTCTTATGCGCATATACTATGCGGCTTGAGAGATGTTACCAAGTCTAGCTCGACCTGGGTTTACATGGTTCTCGTCATGGCTGACTCGCGAACCTTGAGTATATGAGCTTGATTCGAGCATGTAGTTGGTGGACTTAGGCCACTAATATTCACTACTACAAAAAATGTCTTTTATACCCCCTTATATAGACCCTCTAAGAAAAACACAGGTCTCAATGTCAAATTTTCCCTCGAAACTGTTATTTAGACCGGTGCAAATAACAGAAACCGATCTATATCTCTTTTTCATATTTAGACCGGTGCAAACACAGGTCTAAATGTCAATATTGATACGCTATCACTTACATTTATTATATGAAACTTAACTTTTAAATATACATGGTGCATTTATCGCATTCAATATATTATGTTACATTATATTATATAGTTTTTATTTATATGTCAAAAAATCATTAATACTTACATTTATTATATATTATAGACAAAAATACACCGTTGGTCCCTAAACTTTCCCAAAAACATCACATGGCACCCTAAGTTTGGATTTTAGTCGCCATGCGTCCAAACTTTTGGATTTTGAGGCCGATTGCGTCCCTTGACCCATTTTTCGTTAGTCAACGCCTGTTATTTCCCCCCATGTGCCTTGCACATGAGGGCAAAATGGTCATTTCATCGATTTGATTAATTATGTTGGTGGTACAACCTTAGGGACGAACGGTGTATTTAATCAAAAAGTTATACCATCATTACCACCACCCTCTCTTTATCTCTTTTTCCTGCTTCTCTCTCTAACTTTCTGCTTCTCTCTCTAACTTTCTGCTTCTCTCTTTAAAATTAACACCATCACCATTTTTAAATCTCGTAAACCATTCCACTAAAAATATATATAAATGCTATAGACTAAATTATTAAAAAAAGTATTATACTTGCCACTGTTTCATCTTCTGGGTAGCAAACTATTTTTTTTTCATTTTGAGGGTAATTTTCTTTCAAATTCATCATCTTCAGGGTATTTTGCGAATTTTTTGGACATTTTTGCCCCTCGTAGCTAATACAAATTTTTTTTTCTCGAAGGGCAAAAATGTCACATATTACCGTAAAGATGATGAATTTGAAAGAAAATTACCCTTAAAATGAAAAAAAATAGTTCGCTACCCAGAAGATGAAACAGTGGCAAGTATAATACTTTTTTTTAATAATTTGCCATATGAAATCTAAGATTGCAAAGGGAATTGTGTGTTTTCTTTTCTCTCCTGCTGATATCCACATCAGTTGAGTTATTCGGGTTGGAAAAATTATCAAGAAGACTTTGAACATTGTGGTACACAATGTCTTTGATAACTTGATAAGTATGTCATTTGAGCAAATATGTTGACCAATTATGTCACCCTTTAATTTCCTACCATTTTCCTACTATAGTACTATTCATGTATGAAAGAGAACTATGTATGATAGTTTAAAAAAGAATAATCACCTTCTAATAATCGGTCGTCCTAAATTAGTAGCACTCAATATTCTCTATGTAGTATACTAGTATATCGTATGTTTTGATACATATACACAATCAGAACGACATAAACTATGAAATAAAGCACGATGAAAAACATGGATTTGTCACTTTATGTGTTGCTTTGGGCCGCTAATCATGAAAGTAGCATATAAGCAAAAAAGAAACATACGTAATGCAAGTTTTTAAATTAAACAATCATTGATAAAAAATAATAAATAAATACAAATTTATAAATTAATTTTTATTGTTAAAGAATAGCGTAAGCCGGTTTGGCAAACATTTTTATTATACGGAGTGCGAGTGGAGACAGACTTGGGTGATCAAATACTTCTTCGTTTAATCAAAAGTTTATTATGCTATCCAATACAATATACATAGTTCGATATAAATCTGAACCGTAAACTTTTGTTAGTCATTTACATATCCTTAGGCCAAAACCCTTTTAGTTATTGGCAGGCTTTTATTATTGCATAGTTCATATGAGATTTGCTTTGAACTGCATGCAACGTAATTACTATATCCAAAATATATTGTCTAAAATGTTACTCTCACCATCTCATAATAAGAAAATATGACTAAAAACACTAGATTTCATATAGTCTATAGCATTTATATATATTTTTAGTGGAATGGTTTACGAGATTCAAAAATGGTGATGGTGTTAATTTTAGATAGAGAAACAGAAAGTTAGAGAGAGAAGCAGGAAAAAGAGATAAAGAGAGGGTGGTGGTAGTGATGGCATAATTTTTTGATTAAATACACCGTTCGTCCCTAAGGTTGTACCACCAACATAATTAACCAAATAGATGAAATGACCATTTTGCTCTCATGTGCAAGGCACATGGGGGGAAATAACAGGCGTTGACTAACGGAAAATGGGTCAAGGGACGCAATCGGCCTCAAAATCCCAAAGTTTGGACGCATGGCGACTAAAATCCAAACTTAGGGTGCCCTGTGATGTTTTTGGGAAAGTTTAGGGACCAACGGTGTATTTTTGTCTATATTATATACGAGGTAATTGTTATGCGTGCATTTATGATTTTATGTTATACGTGTTTTCTTGCCTCAAGGACTGAGATAAACGACTGAGATAACATTTGATTGTATTCCTACAATCTTTAATAATTGATAGTCGGTACATATATTGCTCCAAACCCTCTAAGCTCGTCCCTATAATTCATTACAGCCGACTAAGCAAAATTTACATTTGAAGAGTACTTCTGACCAACTGAGAAATTTTCTGGAATCACATTATTTGCTACAACGGTTTTCCCATCTGCAGAGGTGAGTCTGAAAGAAAATGGAGGCTGGAACGATGGATCAACATCTACTTTCCAAACCGCACCCCATATGTTATCCATGGCAACAAAATTTTTTGTACCGCCTTGGGCTATCTCCACATGTTTGAAACCACCATCCCCGTCTGCGTACTCTATTGCCATCGAAAACCACGATGGATTGACTTTTTCGCTAACTTTGAATGCTATATTTGTACCTCCGTAACTACATGGCACCCTATCACAACAAACAAATTTAACATATATAATTCTTTTATAAGCTACTAAAAATGTTTTTTCCCACAAAATTTAACAAAAAGAAAAATCATGATTAATTGATAGACATACCTTTGGTACTGCACATCAACTTGACCAAGCTGTCGTAAATTGTGATCTTGGCCAGGATGTGCCATTGCACCAAAAGCGAACCCACTTAAATCAAAATGAAATGGTACGGTGTTACATAAGCCTGGACACTCGTCACTTATCGTCACAGTAATTGGTTTACCTGAGCAATATGGTTCTCGGGTACATAAAATCTGCATAAGTTAGCATTTGTTAAGATGTTTAATTGAACGATGAATCTAACAAATTTTCAAAAACTATTGTATGGCGTCTACATGCCTGAAAACAATGTCCGCATCCTTTGCCTTTTAAAAAAATGTTTGCATTTCCTGCCGAAATCATTGAAGAGAACGGAGGATTTTTCACATCATCCTCCCATCCACAAGCTCCTCCTGGTCATAAATACAGTGCTGACATTAATAAAACGTTAAAACAATATATATATATATATATTACAGAGTTTAATCACATTCATCATGTAGCTTTATAATATTTTTTTCCATTACCGCTGCCAGCTCCAGTTTCATCCCCGTACCAAGTTGCTAAAGCAGGCTCAAAATTTCTTTGTTTAAAAGTTGTATTGCTAACGAGGGCGAGACATAGACAAGAGGATATATTTACGAACAGAATGGTAGCGACATTAAAAAGAATGGAAACCATTATGTAAAATGCTTTCTTATTGACGAAATTAAATGGATGAAGTCTGAAAACTCTAAAACACTTCATATATAGTACTTCATGGGCATGTTTCGTTAGCATAATTTATTTAATGCAATTGTAATATGTTATTAAACTTGTAAAATAAATGAATTGTAATACTGTAATTTAAAGGAATTGAAGTCTCTTATAAGCTAATTGTAATAAACTGGAATCGCAAGCATGTAATATAATGTTATATATCATAACATAATTAGTTTTTGGGGAATATATTAGCTACAATTTTTGTAACCAATTGGCTACAATTTTGTGCTATAAATGTGGGGTAATTGATTTTTTTTTGTCCTAATTCTTTTCTGTGGGTCCCTGATTTATTGTTTGTGTATTTTTTGTGAAAGATTGAAACTACAATTTTATGTAATATAATGTTATATATCATAACATAATTAGTTTTGGGGAATATATTAGCCACAATTTTTGTAACCAATTGGCTACAATTTTGTGCTATAAATGTGGGGTCATTAATTTGTTTTTGGGTCCTAATTCTTTTCTGTGGGTCCCTGATTTATTGTTTGTGTATTTTTTGTGAAGGATTGCAGCCAACTAGCGACAAAAATTATAGTCAAGCTATCCCTTAGTTTTGAAGTAATGTGCATGCACACAGTTTTGACATAAGTCAAATTTGGTGTATCTATTTGTTTATGTTAGACGAGTATCCGTGCATACCAACGAGATTTTATAGCGGCTGATAATTTTGGTGATAAAAAAAGTTTATGAGTTATAAACGAAAAATAATAAAAGTTTGAGGATTTGGGGATTAAACGTAATGTTTTGAAACCCAGTTCGACCCTGGTGGTTAACCGGTCAAACCGTTCCAGACGAAAAATGGGTCAATATAAATCGGGTCAACCCGACGGGTAGGTAGAAAAAATAGGTCAAATTTAACCGGGTAACCTGCCGGGTTTGAAGCATCCTGGATCAACCTGGTTTTCGATGTTTCCTGACGGGTTGGGTAGATAAAATGGGTCAAATTAAACCGGGTAACCCGGCGGGTTTGAAGCATCCCGGATCAACCTGGTTTTCGATGTTTCCTATTGAAACATATTTGTATTAATAGTTGACTTTTCGCTTTTTACTTTGACCACTTTTGTTTTGGAGGCGAGTTATATTAAATACCAAACTTTTCTTACATACCAAAGGATTCATCCCCACCATCCATCTAAAAAGAAATCAATGTTTCAGATTAAAAGCATTTTAATATTTCACCCATTTTTTATAATTTAAATATATCTTAAACCGTTAATCGTTAAGCGAAAATAATTACACCATCGCGAAGAGCATTTAATTATCTTTCAATAGACGGGCACTTTGATATACTTTCGACCAAAAAAAAAAAAAAATCTTTTTTTTTTAAAGTTTTTTTTTCGTGGCCGAAAAAATCGCATGTGATATGTAATATCACATGTGATTTTTTTTTGCCACGAAAAAAACGTGAAAAAAACGAAAAACAAATTTTGTCGAAAATATATCAAAGTGCCTATCTATAGAAAGATAATTAAATGCTCATCGTAACGGTATATTTTTTTTCGCTTAATGATTAACGGTTTGAAAGATATTGGTATTTGAAAAAAAAATGATGAAAGTGAGTTCTTTAAATTGCTGGGATTAATCTCATTCATTAGATCAAATAAAGATGGAGGGTAAAAATTAGTCCCTTAGTATGTAAAAAAAGTTTGGTCCTCAAATGATTCTAAATCTTTGTTTTATAGAAAAGTTATAATCATTTTCAAATAAACGGGGTTTCGAATAAACGATAATTTCAATTCACAAAAATGTTATAAAGATTGTTTCAATTAAAAAAATCAAAACCTAAGTTCCGTGTATTTATTTTGGTATCTCACTAACCCGTGCTTCAGTTGGAAGTTTATGACCTCCGACATAGGGAATTTTTAGTATCATGATCAATTTAACGATCATAATAAGATTTTTATTTTATTTTATTTTCTTTTAAAAGTAAAATGGTGTATTAGTTAAATTTATAACCTTATTAACAATTATATAAACTGAGAATTTTACAATTAAATACATCAAAACAAAATTTAGGATTAGTTCGTGTTTGAAAGTTTTGACCTTAATTGTAAAATCTATTAACAATAATAGTTGGATACTCACGCATAGCTGTGGCGAAAAAAATATAGTTATAATAGAAATATAATGAATGAATTGCTAATCCAACTCTCCCACAATTTCGTACCCTCTTAGTGAATTCGTTACACAACACTCCAATATGTGTTCGTTGTATGTGTTTGTTTTGGTTCTCGTAACTTTCCCGTGACATTATTATTCTCGCATAAAGACCCTCACAATTTTTTACCCGTCAAACACTCCCCCAATAGTTATAATTTTGACAAATCAAGTTTGTATTGATTCAAATAAAGTTAAAGTTGTAAAATTGAATCAAAATAACCCATTAAAAATGCAAAAACTAAAAACTTATAAAAATATGTCAAAATGGATGTTGAATTAAAGAGCACAAAATTTTAAAAATATGGTGAAATTAGATAATTAAAAAAAATAAATTAATTAAAAGATATATCAATTTGAAAATAAAGGTGATTTTTTAGTTGAAAAGTGACACATGTCACTCCATAATTGGAGCTCCTTATCTTAATTTTTAATGGAGCCCACAACTTAAATGCATTATATAGTAGTATAGATATAGATAACATTATTTCATATTTAAGTTTAAACGTTAAAAAAAATCTAGAGGGTTTTTTTTTTTTTTTTTTTTTTTTTTTTTTTTTTTTTTTTTTTTTTTTTTTTTTTTTTTTTTTTTTTTTTTTTTTTTTTTTTTTTAAGTTAATCTGAATTAGTTTTGACAAAGAAAATTAGATTAACAGACTAATGCTTATCACTAAAAGTAAAAAAAGTGTCATTAAAAGATAAAAATTGTTGCCAAAAATAAAAAAATGTCACCAAACAAATTTATTTGCTTCTCCCACACATAAAAAAATGTAGGTAGAAGTCCATTAGATAAAAGTTTATTTACAACAACACAAAAAAAGTGTGAAAACATATTTTTTTGCCTTTAGTGACCCATTTTTTTTTATAAAAAATCTCAAAAATTTTAGCTTTTCTGACACTTTTTAATTAAAAAGTGTCACTAATAGTTTAGATCTTATTATTATTATTATTGTTATTATTATTATTATTATTATTATTATTATTATTATTATTATTATTATTATTATTATTATTATTATTATTATTATTATTATTATTATTATTATTATTATTATTATTATTATTATTATTTTATTTTTTTATTTATTTTTAATTGAAGATCACTTTATTATAAACAATGTAGAAATTTACACAAAGTTGGATAGGAGTCTAGACACAAGCTGTGCTCTCACTCCTTCTGAATACAAAAACTCACTCTCTGAAAAATAAAAGCGACAGTCTTAGCATTATTTGAATGGCTAACAGAAATAGATTTAATACGTAAAAGTGTGTCCAAAGCCTCTGTATCGAATTCCTCGAACGTAGAAAATGCAAATGGTATGAACTTGTACTAGTTGTCCTCACACTTGGACGCATATTTCTTCTTTTTCCTCTCCACAGCATTGTGCAAGGCTACCCCAGGAGCCCATGAAGTTGCTCCAATGCCCGCAAAAGGAGAAATTCCGGTCACATCCAAACATGTATCTTTACCTTAGAGCCAATTAAAAAGTAACAGGTCTGCAGGTCGTAGCTCCTTCCCATCCTCCGAAAGGAAACCAATTGGAGCCTCTTTACGCACTATGATCCCAACCTTGGAACATATATCAACAAGAATATCGCGCACCAAGTTATGCCTGAACTTCACCCCCACCTCACTGGAACAATGGACCACATGATCTCCCCACTGGTCCATACGATGCACATTGCAACTCGGGAAAAGGCTACCTTCAGAAAACATAGGCACATATAGCCTATAACACAACACCGAACGGAATTAACGATGGTTCATCCTCTGTCCCAATCCATCAATAGGGATGGTGAAAGAAAACCCTGTGCATTTTTGTCATTGTGTATTTTCTTATAGTGTATGGACATTAATATCATACATGTTAGGAATATAAATATTCATATGAAAGACTCGGTCACCCCGAGTATCTATTTATCATTTATGTAGCTCGTAGGCTTATTAGTATACGTATAGTTATAATAGTAATAGTTTAGATTTAGTAACATCGTGAAGTTGGGTCGAGTCTTTACCCACTGTCAACTCACCCCACAGCCCATTTTAGGGGCGTAAACTGTAAGTGTATATATACCCTTTCCCACACAAGGAAGGGTTGGTTGTTTAATTTCAATCCACACACACAAAGTGTGTTTCTCTCTCAAGAAACCTCCCAGTCTGTCTACTCTCTCTCTCTCTAACTCTTACCATGGATAACATGTTATTCCATAACCCAAGACCTCCCGAATCCCACATATAATCAACATTTATCGATCCTACAATTGGTACCAGAGCCAGGGTTGTGTTATTGTTGATTTTTATTGTGGTTCGAACCTTGTCTAGGCTGTTTTTTTTTTTACCATAATTGTTTTTTCCGAGCAAATTTTTTATCAAACATGTGGTAGCAGTTTTCTTTTACAAGATTTTAGTGCTAAAAAGTTGTCAAAAGTGTATGCTTTTATGTCGTGATTTACAACTGATTATTTGTGGTCTTTATGTCCTATATAACAGTTTTGTATCTCATTTTCTTTCGTCTTTTGAATCAAAACCTGTGAGATTTGTGAGACTTGTGGTTCGAATAGTGTATTGGGTGGTGTTTCTTGATGTTTTGATTTTTTTCTTCACTGCAAGATGAGTCTCGAAGTGCATTTCTTAGCTGCGAGTTGAGTATCGGTGGGAATTACTTTGCTGCGAGTTGGTTGTTTCTGGGCTGCGAGTTGATTATTGTTGGGCTGTGATTTGGACTGTTACTCATTTTAGATAAAAAGATAAAATCGCAGCGAAAGGGACTTTTTTTGTCTGGTTGTCACTGCGAGTTGATCTCTGCTGCGAGTTGATAATTCACTGCGAGTTGATTATTCTCTGCGGGTTGAGCCTTTACTGCGAGTTGACAAGAAGTCTTGCAATCTGATCTTTAACCATCATCAATCCAAATACTAAAACGAAATGAAAAGGAGAAGCAGAAAACAAGCTTCGACCACAACTACAAACGCAACTCAAATCCAAACCAACGACAAATCCAACCATATTTTATCCTACATCCCATCACCATCAACGACTACCACAACATCATTGCTATCCCATCTCCTTACTACAACAAGATCTCAGTTCAGTTTCATGTTTATCTTATAATAATTCAAGACCTTCGACAGATCTAAACACATGAAACGTGAACTCATCATCGATCTCTTTGTGAAGCTAAACTTTATCTCTATCCGAATCAATAAGAAAAGAAACGTAATGTTTATGTTACTTTATTCTTTCTTTCGTTCGTTCATGGCCATCAAACAAAACGGATGGTACTAACATAGCATATGATCTCAGCTTTTCTCATTTCGGTGTTAGTAATTCGCTTCAGATCTTCAAAGATCATGACACGAAATGATTATTACAACTTAGATCCGAACTTAAACTAATAAAATTAATTACATGATACGATCTCAGTTAAGTCTTTCGTAGTAATCAGATATTTATCATGACCTTTTAGGGTCAAACAAAATGAAAGAGAAATCATCATAGATCGATATGAAGCATACACCTCTTGATTTACTGTTCGAACATGTTGAGAAAGAACAACATGACTTCGTATCATTCTCTCCCTCGTTCGTTTAATGAAAACACAAGGACGCACAAGAACATAATCAAACGTAATTAAGACCTACCCGAGACCTATAGTTAGATCTTGAAGCCGTATAAACTCGTTCTTGATTCGTCTTGAACAAGAAGAAAAAGGTCACGGATAAGGTTGTGTGCTTGTGTTCGATTCGGATTTATGATAGCTGATTAGATGAGATTCGTTTGATGAGAGGAAAGAAGGATGGAGGCGGATTAGTTTATGTGTGAGATTATAATTAGGGTTTGATAATGACACAAAATTAGGGTATGGTGTATTAATATCCCCTTTTTTTGGTTAAAGAGTGATGGGCTGGATTTGTTGATGGGCGTACAAGAACTCATACAGAACCTGGTTTGGATTTGTTGGGGCCGAGCTACAGTGTACATTTTTACCAAACGTAATTTGGTCTTCAATGGGGCTCTTGGCTAATTGTTTTGTTAGTCAAATATTTTAATAAATGGTTACTTTCGGCAAATGGTTATATTTGACGTTCGTTATGACGAAGGGAAATTTTTAACGAGGTTACATTTTTGACAAGATTGGAAGTAAACCATAATCAAGATTAACTAAAACGTCAAGATGGCTGAGAATTTGGACTTGGAATGTCAAGTGATTACAGAGTTGATCGGGTATCACTTATTTGAGATTGAAGTTGACTTTCACAAAGGCGCGTACTTATTTTATCTTGAAGTCGGGGATGGTTGGATGCATGACTTTCAATGATAACTTGCACGTGCTTAATATTTAAGTTGAAGACTTGGTTTATCTAGTAACCAGCAGTCGGGGTGGATGGTTGAAGACCTGGTTAACTATCACTTAAAGGAGTTACATTATAGTACTCAGTGTCACACGCAGAAGATGATGTGGATAATCTCAAGAGGTGATGAAAGTCTCATACTTTGTCTGGATAATATTGAGTACTTAGAGATTTTCATGGTGCACAAATTCTCTACACCGTTCTTCCAACAACAGTGCAAGCTTAAGTAACAAATTTGGGGAATTCTACTTCATTTTCAAGTTGGGTAAATCGGGTTTACTTCATCAAGTGGTCACAGCAATAGCCTACAGAATAGGAGGTTGGTTTTTTAGCTATTGGGTTTGAAGGTTGACATGTGATCAGCAACTCTCATGGGATATTCGATGCTACTGCACGTCAAAGATACTTCACTGTCTAAGCAAAATCTTTCATGATCCTTCAATGCCATTCATGATTTTTCAAGATGTTTGCTTCAGACAAGAACTTCTCGTGTATATGGTTGTACACGTCAAATGATGCTTCCGAAATTTCAAAACCATCATTAGGGGAGAAAACGTGTACTTTGATGATATAAGGTCAACCTCCAGGGGAAGTAGTTTATACTACTTTACTTAGTATGGTTTGTGAAGTATTCTACATATGTGAGAAGAATTGTTGCTGAGCTCTTGCATGTTTCCCCAAACAGATCTCACCAAAATCAAACTTGTCATAACTCATTCTATTTATTATTGTCTCATGGTATTGATGAGACGAAAAGTGTACCTGTTTTAAGGGGTCATTTAAGCCCTAATTCGAGTAAATGTGATCAAATATTGCCCTAAATCGTTCCTTTTGTTATTTTAGGTACTTTTGAGAAGAATTCTGGAAAACATGCTAATTTGGACGTTTTTGGAGCATAAAAGTGAAGAAAACGACAAAGTCTCAAAAGAAGCTAGAAAACCTTCCTGACGGCGTCAGAGTCACAAGGTGACGCCGTCAGCCAACATTGACAAAGGAGTAAAATCAGATTACACTAGACGCCCTATGAAGAAAACAAGATGTTTACACCTGACGGCGTCAGGTGTTAGAGAAAGTAGGCCGTCAGGTGTAATGCTAAAGAGTGACGGCCCAGAGCACATTTACAAGTGACGGCGTCAGAAGTAGATCTAGGCCATCCGAGAACCCTAATGACGGCGAGCTGACGGCGTCAGAACCCATAACCTGACGCCGTCAGAATGTAAAATCTATATATACTTTTCTATTTTTCATTCATTAGTGTGGAACTTTTGGTACAAGTTTGGGAAAAACCCTAAAGACGAATTTGGCTGTATTTTCAAGGGTTTTTCACCCTTGAATCCTTCATGTTCAATTAAAGATAAGTCCTCACTTAAATTAATCAATATGTCTATGTGTTGGTTAATTATATCTTATGCTTGTCTTTCAATTAACATGCTAGGCTAGATTTTTCTTGTGTTTGCTTAGATCTAATGAAACCTAACTATTAATTATTGGTTGATTGGTGTGTTATTACTTTGTTGGGATGAATGTTTCATCAATGTTAGGCTTAAGAAAACTGGCAATACTCCTATATGGTAACATGCTTGAACGTCTTAAGAAACATGTAACTAAGGCATACTAGGTTATTAAGGTAGTATTTAACGCATGAGCCACTGTTTACAATCCCTATGATTATGTGTACGCATAGTTGTAGGAGGAGATAAGAGCTCATAGAATTGGGGAGATATGTATGCCACCCCATGAATTGTTAAGGAATACACCCGTCATCCACGCAAGTAATACATACACCAATTAACCGGTAAAAGATAGTTAGGGAGTAAGGAAGTCTAAGTAAACACATTTGTCTCCATATAAGTTTTCACAACCATAATAGTTTAGTTATTTTATTTTTTATTGCAATTGTAGTTTTTGGGTTAGTTGATTAGCAACTAATTCCGCCCACTCCTCCAAAACCCGAGATTTTACTTGCTTTCCATAAAATATAAAAATACAAAAATAATCTTCCTTCACCCTTAGACCTTTTAGAGTAGTTTTTCTAACCTAACGAACACTATTCCCTGTGAGAGAACGATCAATCCCCCGTACTTGCCACTACACTATACTACACCGACCAGGTACACTGCCTGGTGGGATTGCAAGCTTCTCAAGATCCCTTGAAAGGTAAAACCTATTGCGTGGTTGCAATCCCACGTCATCAAGTTTTATTTTATTAGGTCTACTCACTAGATTCCTTTCTAGTGAGATTTTTATTTTATTTTTCTAGGATTTCTTTAGTCTATCTATTTTCTTCGTGTTTTTGTTCGTAACCATTACTGTGACAAATGGTATTTTTCATAAACTAAATTATATAATAAATTGCTATTTATTATATTCACTTTGAACGTTATATGCATTTTAGCACATTTCTACATGTTTCTGCACATTTCTGCATGATTTCGGGAACTGTTTTGTACACTGTAGCTTACAGTGACTACTGAAAAAGTTTATTTTTGTCAGTAAACACAAATTTATCCATTTCGGATAGTTACTGACAAGTTTCGTAATTTACTGAGAGTTTCTCGGTATTTGCTGAAAAACAACGCCGCACGCGAACCGACACCACAGTAATTGTGAAAAAGGTCAAGTAAATATATTTTT
>LBNU01036150.1:54976-98866 GCA_014162995.1 Artemisia annua | reverse complement strand
TTGCCGGTGCAATGCAAACACACTAGACATATTGGAATGAGTTGAATGATTAATTGATTACTTATCTTCAATGTAACATGGAAGATCTCAAGGTAAAAAACCTTGAAAAAGCTGATAAAATTCGTCTAGGGTTTCTCCCTAAAAAGTTTCACACTAATGACTAAAAATTATGATAAGATATATAGGAAAACAGATCTGACGGCGTCACGTTATAGCCTTGACACCGTCACCTCGCCGTGCTTAGGGTTTCTTGATGGCCTTCTTGACGCCGTCCACCTTTAACTCGTTCTGGCTTATCAAGACTTGACGGCGTCATATCCAAGCTTGACGCTGTCTGGAGTACTATTCCAGCAGATTTTAGCACTTTGTCGAATTCTTTACTTTAATGCTCCAAAAATGTCCAAAATGCTTCCTTTTCCAGATTTATTCTCCAAAGTACCTAAAATGCCAAAAGGAACGATTTAGGGCAATAAATGATCAGATAAATACGATTTAGGGCTTAAATGACCCCCGAAAAGCGGTACACTTTTCGCCTTATCATACAGGCTTTGGTTATTGAAAACTAATAAAGGCCCAAAGCAATTCATTTCCTCACCTACCAAAGAAGGAGATATGCCATCCACCTCAAAGACTAAGGGCCCGTTTGGGAAAAAAAGAAACTTAAAGACAAGAAGTGCAAGGATGTTATGCGACGAATGGTAGATTTCCTAAACTGTAAATTGTTGGGGTCCCCGACCTGCCCGTTCATGCAAACCATGAAAGATATAAACAAAAGTTTTAGCAAGTGAGGAAAACTAATGAACATCAAAATCTTTGACGTAGGGTTGCTTGAGAACGACATAGACACGCTAATAACACCATTGTCATTTTTACCTATTATAAATCTTTATTAAGAATAAATCAACAATATTTACAAAGGATGGCCTACGAAAAACTACCCCGGATTTTTGACAAATGAAACTCTCCACAATCAAAAAACAAAAGACTGCTAGCTGCTTTGTTGTTCCTAGGAGAGAATGATTCTAACCATAATAATTTGTATTATTTTCTTTGTAGGAATCTCTACTTAACTTAGTTATGACCTGAGTTTATAAAGGAAGAGAAACAGTGTTTGCATGTGGGTTGCATCGTAAGTTGTCCACTTGCTATAGGTATGCACGTGCCTAGTAAGCTAGCCAGAATCTTACTTTCGGCTCTTTCGATTTGACAACTTAGAGTTCCAATGCATGTTTCACGCGTATCGATAAGTACTTGAACTTATCTTCCTGTGTAAGCTTCCCCCTTCTCGTTCTGAGGTTTAGGTTGTAATCAAAATTAAGTCTTTAGAAACACTGAGACATTTGTCAGTTCTCAGTGACTCTGGTGTTTTCTTTCAGCTCCTTGTAAGTTCACTCCCTGACACCGCATCATTTTGTGAAGTCGTTTTCTTCAGTTGGTCTTCGACTTCCCTGAAGACATTTAGGTTCTTTGTCCTTTTGAGCTTTATACAACACTCACTGATTTCAGTAAGTCATCTTCTGAATAATAATCAGTGAGTCATGTTCTCTGATAATCCTCAGAGAGTATATCACTACTAGGGGTGTTATCGGGGTTATCAGGTTCGTCGGGTCAGGTTGAGTCAGGTTTTGAGTTCTTAAAAAGGGACCCGCAACCCGACCCGATAAGTAATCGGGTTATCAGGTTCGGGTGGGATTCGGGTCGGGTTATGCCGGGTCGGGTGATTCGGGTTATTGGGTGACCTGATTAAGTAACAATAAGTAAAAAACATCAATTACAAGTGTCTTAAGGATACAATACTTGGTACAACATGTGTTTTCTTTGAATCAAAGTTAAAAATGGTTGACTTTCTACTAGAACTGAATACTAGTTGTTGACTTGAATATTGTAATCAACAACAAAACAGACCCTATACCATTTAAACACAACACCAGCTGACTCGCTTTCAAGACTATATACAATATGCAGAAACATGTGAACCCAATACTACTTGGACACAGTTACTATTATTATAAGTTATGGGCAAGGTGGGCATGCAAAACCAGGAGTACTTTCACTTTGATGATGACGACATTGAGGGCAGGCTCCATAATGACACTTATATGGTTGGACAAAGATAATCACATATATGTAATGTGCAAATCAATAAATAGAATGCACATACATGGAGCACAAACACCTCTACAAGAATGAAACTAAGTCAATAATTGTATAAGACAGTTTCATAAAGATGGGAATTGCATATCATTATAGAACATGGAGCACAAGCACCATTAAGACATGTAATTTACAGGTCATTTAACACAGTTTCACAAGGTAGGGAATTGCAGACCAACAATTGAAGCAGACCAACATCTGTACATTACCAAACACCCCTGTTGACAGATTATGCAGGGTCATTTACTGCATAAACGTCTTAACCCTCATCATGCAACTGTTTTTACCCATTTTAACCTACCTAAAAGTTCTGTACATTACCAAACACCCCTGTTGACAGATTATGCACACATTCTGCTAGTACCAAACATCACTTTTGACAGATTCTGCATATATAGACTAAAGACCAAATACAGATTCTGCTCATGAAATAAACCACAACAATATTTAACAACCATAAAGCAAAAACTAAAGACCAAACTTCCAGTAGCAGGTTCAACATAAACTAAAGACCAAATCCAGTAGAAGGTTCAACAAAAAATAAAGACTAAAAGTAAAACCAAACATCCAGTAGTAGGCGTGAAACAAAAAAAAAGGTATTGTAGCAGTAGCGGCAGACATCAGTAGGAAATAGTATCAATCTTCAATCATTCAAACGCGCACCTTCTTGCTCCATCAACTCTACCTAAAGGAACATTAATACATTTAGCGATATATAATATGTATAATATTGTCAAATATATAAGATAAAATATGTACCTTTTTCTATTTTTCCAATGGTATCCATATCTTCTTCTTTTTTAGGATTTAAACTTATATGAAGCCAATCTTGAGCACAAACTAAGCATTCGATAAGTTTTGTCACCCAAAGAGCTCCGATATGAATCCAACACTCGATCACTAGTGCTAAATACCGACTCGGAAGCCACTATTGAGATTGGAATGGCTAACAAATCTCTAGCCATTAAAGAAAGAATTGGAAACCTAGGGCTATTTACTTTCCACCATAGCAAAATTTCAAAATGCACGTTTTTATCAAAAGTTTCACAAAATTCACCAGTGTACTTATCTAATTCACTAGTTGATGAACTAGATGATTGGCCCGTTTTCATCTTACTTCTCAACATATCTCCAAGATTGAGTTCGTTGCTAGCATTAGTGGTTCTTGGCCTTTTCCCTAAGGTGGAAGATAAATTAGAAGATGGAGCATTAATACGTACGTAATCTTCATAAAGAAGTTTCATTTTCCCTTTAATGTACTCTTTTTTCTTTACCACAACTGATATGTCTTCCCTTCCGTAATGGTCATCCACAATTACATCCAAAAATTCATACTTGTTCCTTGGATCAAGAATGAAAGCAAAGTACACCAACAAATTCATGTTTTCAACCTCACCATAATATTTTTCATATTTTGGTTTCATCGCCTTAGCAATGTCATAGAGATGTTTATCCGTAGGTGGTTCATCATGAATATCACAATCAAGTTGTGCTCTTAAAAGAGCACGAATTGAGGCTAATTCATTGACTAGTGTATGTGATGTCACATACTTAGTCCCGGAAATTCTCAAAGTAATATCATAAAAAGTTTTTAAAAAATGACACAACTTTTTAGCTTTAACCCAATCTTCCGATGTTGGAACCGAATGACCTTGGTTTACAATATGAAGCCCAAAATCCACATCTTCTAAATCGTACCTAGCAAAAGCATCTTTATATTCATGAGCTACTTCTAACATATTGTAAGTGGAGTTCCACCTAGTTGGACAATCAAGTACCAAACTCTTAGTGCTATCACATCTAGCACTTCGAGCACATTTATTAAACTTTTCAATCCTAGTACCCGACTTTTTAATCCACTTAACGGCACACCTAATGCTTTCAATCGACTTACCAACATGTTTCATGCCATCTTGCACTATAAGGTTGACACTATGAGCCGCACAGCTAATATGAAGCCATTCTCCTGATAACAAACAATCATGTTTTTTTTCTTTCAAATATAAGCTTTGTAAAACCAATAGCATTATCATTTGAGCTTGCATTATCAACTAAAATAAACAAAACATTATTGAAACCCCTTTCATTTAAAAAATTCTCAACCCCCGTTTCTTATATCAATCCCCCGATGGCCATCAAGGAGACAAAAGTTCAATACTTTCTTGACCATATTCTAGTTATTATCTATAAAGTGGCCCGTAATAGCTATATAACTCTTCTTTTTAATGGATGTCCAAGTGTCGATAGTCTAACAAACCCTACGAATATTTTTCCTAATTGTTTCACGAAGATTGTTTTTCTCCTGTAAATACAGCCCTAAACACTCTTTTGTTATTGCACCTCGACACGGAACATCAAATCAGTTTAATTATATATCACCTGAAAAAAAGAATAAAAATAGAAAGAAAGAATTGATAAGAGAAAGAAAAAGAGGAAAAAACGTATCTTTTAGAGGGGGAGGTATATTACAAAAATGTCTTTGGTGGGAAAAAGAAGGGGACATGTGGCTTAATCAAGTTACTGTTTACACTTTTGTAATTTGTGACACTTTGCAAATGAGCGTCTACCAAGAGATATATTAGGAGAATATTCTCTTTGATTGGTTGAGATTTAAAGTGGTCTCATTTTTATTAAATTTTGTGATTTCTCACTCATGACAATAATTTTGAGACGGAGGAAGTAATAAGTACAAATTAATAATGTGGAAGTCCATGGACGGAGCCAGGACCAAATATGACCGGGTGCTCAAAATCTTTTGAACCGTAATACTGGAAACACATTTCGAAGGACCGGGTGCATTTAAGACGCATTTAGAAAAAATCAGTGTTTTTTTTTTTTCAAAAATTAACAATAAATCATAAAAATCTATGGGGTTCTCGGGAACCCGCGGGACCCCCTAGTTCCGTCCCTGTGTAGAACAACAAGTTTTTAGCATCAACAATTTGAAAAGACTAAGGTACATATTACAAAATTGATCGTTTACGGCTTAGGGTTAGGTGTATTACCTAAAACTGATGATAAAATTGGCATTGTCTACATGAAAACTAACTTTAAGTAGAAAATGTTTATGCTTCAAACACAAAAATGACTACTATATATGGTATAACGTAAAAGACATTACCAAGTAATAGAGGGTGTGGAAACGTAGAAGGGGGGGGGGTAAATACGTTCCCATTTAAAAACTTAAAAAACTTTTGTATCAAACACCCGATCAAGTGTGACATAATATGAGAAGTCTCAACAAAAAGTCTACTACAACTAGTGAAAGTGGATTTCCATATGTGAAGCATATTACCATGACACAAACATTGGCACACATAAATATCACACAATATATGTAATAAGCCACACAAACATAAAAGCAATGCAAGTATAAAATGATAAATGCAATGATAAAAAGTAAAGAGATAGGTTAAGAAAACGCAAACCCGGACACGGCGATTTATAGTGGTTCGGTCACGAAGCTCCTCTTCGCCCTACTCCACTCCCCGAGTACCCAACTCGAGAGTTACTTCACTAATCAACAAGCTCCATTCTCAGCGTAGAAAACAATACAAAGTCGCTTGCATTATTTTCCGACACTAAGCTAAATGTCGAGTACTAATCTTAGCTAGTACCAATCTACCACAATCTACCCGATCCTCACAAATCACACAAGCTTCAAGATCCACATGATCTACACTCGATCTACCCGATCTACTCACGATCTACCCGATCTTCACAAATCACACAATCAACACAACCTACACGATCTACCCTTGATCCACTTGATCAACACACAAGCTCAATAGCTACAAGAGATCTCCAAGATCTCAACAAGATCACAATGATCCGCTCTCACAAGACTAAACAAAAGGTAATGACTACTTGATGTATATCAAAATACAACAAGCTTACAACTAGTAATGCAAGTGCACTACTCAATGACTCTAACACTTTGTATCTTCTTGATACTTTGTGTTCTTCTCTTGGACTAGAAGAGGAATGAAGATGATCACTTGAATGGATGATTGGATCACTCTAAAACAAACTAAGACTTCTAAATGATCAAAGAAAGTGATCTAACTAAGAAGGGATTAAAACAGAGAAAAGTGGCTGGAAAAATCAAGTTGAAAGTGTAGAATAGTTCACTATTTATAGGCAAAGAAAATTTAGCCGTTAAGGGGGACGGTACCACTAAATACCCGACGGTACCACTAAATTTAGTGGTACCGTGGTACCGTCCATGACAGAAACGCTCCAGATTTTGTCTTTAATGGTGAAAGTTTATTTGGGGAAGTTTGAAGCTGATTTGGGGGGAAAATAGATGTTGGTGATTTTAAGCTTATTTTTCAAATTAAAACATTTCTTTTTAATTCAAAAATAATTTGTAAAATGTATTTTTGAAAAAGTGTTTTGTCACATTAAAAATGTGAAGTTTAGAAAAATATAATCATTTGATCATTTGTCAAGTAGTAGATTTGTTTCTCCATACCTTGAGTGATTTACGTCGGGATGGAAAGCTACGACTTTGTTGAAGCATACTTGAGACGTCGAGAGATGTTGATGTAAGTATGCATTGATGATTTATGTTTACAAGTAACTTGCACATTTTACGTTATGCATTACAAGTTACATGTTTGTCATTATTAAAGCTGAAGAAACCGTTTAGTTTAAATATCGTAATATTTGCACTAACAAAGGGAAGTTTACCTCAAAATCGCACTACAATTATTTGAAACTGATAACTACGATTAAGTTTTGGTGAAAACTATTAGATAATATGACTGACGGTAGATGATGAAAATACCGAAATCATACTCAAAATTTCATTTTCTTTAACATGATTGTGAAAATTATATTTAGATAATGCACACGACATTATGATGCGTTTGATGAAATATAATACATGTTTGTCTAGTATAAGCATTTAATAGTCTAGTTATAACTATAAATGTAGAGTGTAAAATCACGCTAGGAAACATGTTAATGTTAAAGTGAGCATTGAGTTATGTTAAAAACACATTTTTAATTAACTTTTAAGGGCAATTTAATGTTTACCAACTTAAATATGATGTTGCTGTATATATTTAAAACATGCTTTAGATATATTGTACACCATACATTTTGTTTTAGCTTTCACTTTTTGTTTAATATCCTACCAAAAATATATAGTTGACTTATGTTTAAAAAAAAGTTGTCAGATGTTGTTGAAATCATAAACAATGTTAAAAATAATTGCTTTCAATTCGAGNTAAAACATTTCTTTTTAATTCAAAAATAATTTGTAAAATGTATTTTTGAAAAAGTGTTTTGTCACATTAAAAATGTGAAGTTTAGAAAAATATAATCCTTTGATCATTTGTCAAGTAGTAGATTTGTTTGTCCATACCTTGAGTGATTTACGTCGGGATGGAAAGCTACGACTTTGTTGAAGCATACTTGAGACGTCGAGAGATGTTGATGTAAGTATGCATTGATGATTTATGTTTACAAGTAACTTGCACATTTTACGTTATGCATTACAAGTTACATGTTTGTCATTATTAAAGCTGAAGAAACCGTTTAGTTTAAATATCGTAATATTTGCACTAACAAAGGGAAGTTTACCTCAAAATCGCACTACAATTATTTGAAACTGATAACTACGATTAAGTTTTGGTGAAAACTATTAGATAATATGACTGACGGTAGATGATGAAAATACCGAAATCATACTCAAAATTTCATTTTCTTTAACATGATTGTGAAAATTAAATTTAGATAATGCACACGACATTATGATGCGTTTGATGAAATATAATACATGTTTGTCTAGTATAAGCATTTAATAGTCTAGTTATAACTATAAATGTAGAGTGTAAAATCACGCTAGGAAACATGTTAATATTAAAGTGAGCATTGAGTTGTGTTAAAAACACATTTTTAATTAACTTTTAAGGGCAATTTAATGTTTACCAACTTAAATATGATGATGCTGTATAGATTTAAAACATGCTTTAGATATATTGTACACCATACATTTTGTTTTAGCTTTCACTTTTTCTTTAATATCCTACCAAAAATATATAGTTGACTTATGTTTAAAAAAAAGTTGTCAGATGTTGTTGAAATCATAAACAATGTTAAAAATAATTGCTTTCAATTCGAGCTTCGCCAAATGTTTATTTGATACATTTTAAAAATTGTTCTTTTAGTTGAATTATCATATGTTATAATATTTTTTAATTAAATTTTAATTATTTACATTGTAGACTATGCACGGATACTCGTGTAGTCTTTTAAAATAATCATTCAGTTTTCCATGGTTGTTAAGTTCCTGATCCTAAGATCATACGATTTTACGATACTGCAAAATAAAAACGATCTCGATCCTATGTAGGATTTTTGCAAGATAGGATCTTAATAAGATCCCGATCTTAACCATAGGATCTTAAGATCTCGATCGATCCGATCGTATTTTTCTCAAACCACAATCTAAAAACTACATGTCTGTGTATTAAGTTTTGTAGAATATGAAAAACAAGATGCTAACTTCATTAAACACTTCATCATCATATTTTTGACATACATTTTCGTGATATATTATATATAATAATATGTAAATTTGCATAATTTTATGACGCATATTAAGAAAATGACATTATAGTAGGATCTTAAAATCTCGATACGATTTTACGATCACAATCTTGCAAAGACGAAAACGATTGTAGAATCCCGAAAACCTTACAAATTTCCACTCAATTTACAGTTGACAAATATGAACAAAAGGAAAGAAAGAAACAGCCACACATTAATAAATGCATTGTTATAATAAACGGGTGTTAAAGTGAGCATTGAGTTATGTTAAAAACACATTTTTAATTAACTTTTAAGGGCAATTTAATGTTTACCAACTTAAATATGATGTTGCTGTATATATTTAAAACATGCTTTAGATATATTGTACACCATACATTTTGTTTTAGCTTTCACTTTTTGTTTAATATCCTACCAAAAATATATAGTTGACTTATGTTTAAAAAAAAGTTGTCAGATGTTGTTGAAATCATAAACAATGTTAAAAATAATTGCTTTCAATTCGAGCTTCGCCTAATGTTTATTTGATACATTTTAAAAATTGTTCTTTTAGTTGAATTATCATATGTTATAATATCTTTTAATTAAATTTTAATTATTTACATTGTAGACTATGCACGGATACTCGTGTAGTCTTTTAAAATAATCATTCAATTTTCCATGGTTGTTAAGTTCCTGATCCTAAGATCATACGATTTTACGATACTGCAAAATAAAAAACGATCTCGATCCTATGTAGGATTTTTGCAAGATAGGATCTTAATAGGATCCCGATCTTAACCATAGGATCTTAAGATCTCGATCGATCCGATCGTATTTTTCTCAAACCACAATCTAAAACCTACATGTTTGTGTATTAAGTTTTGTAGAATATGAAAAACAAGATGCTAACTTCATTAAACACTTCATCATCATATTTTTGACATACATTTTCGTGATATATTATATATAATAATATGTAAATTTGCATAATTTTATGACGCATATTAAGAAAATGACACTATAGTAGGATCTTAAAATCTCGATACGATTTTACGATCACAATCTTGCAAAGACGAAAAGATCGTAGAATCCCGAAAACCTTACAAATTTCCACTCAATTTACAGTTGACAAATATGAACAAAAGGAAAGAAAGAAACAGCCACACATTAATAAATGCATAACATAATCTTGTACAAAATAACTAATTATAACGACTTTTTATTTTTATTTTTTTCCCGCCATATATGAATACATTAATCAAATCCTTTTACCAAAACCGCCCATCACTTTTTCTCTTCAGAAAACTCCTACCCGCTTCATTTTCGACATCCCATTCGGTTCTCGAGTCATATGCGTCTCTTGGATGCTGTTACGATGTTAGGAATAGTTTTGGAGAATTCCGGGACGCTTTCAACGTGTTCGATGAAATGCCGATGAGAAATAATGGGGATTTGATGCATTCACTGTGTCGTGTAATTAAGGCTTCGAATAATATTGAAAAGGGTTATTTCGTACATGATTATGTGAAGCGAAAGGGGTTTGAGAATCATATTATCGTCATGAATTCGTTGATATCAATGTATGTTAAGATGGGTAGGATGGATTTGGCGCAACAGGTTTTCGATGATGTGGTTGTCAAAGATATAGTGTCTTGGAACTCGTTGCTTACGGGATATGCACAAAAGCAGAATTGGCCCAGAGTTTTTGACCTCTTTTTATGCTTAAGACAGGCTGACAATTTGGTTCCTAACGTTGTTACGTATTTAGCTTTACTTTTGAGTGTTGGTCATGCTAATGAAGTTGGTATTGGGATGAGTTTTCATGGGCACTTGATCTCTATTGGTTTATATTCTAATGTTCAGTTAGGAACTGCTATTTTTTATATGTATGCAAAATGTGATAGGCTTGATTATGCTGTAGTCGTATTTGAACAAGACTTGATAAACAAAAGTTTGGTGTCGTGGAATGCGCTAATTGCAACTTACAAACAAAAAGGTTATGACGCAGAAGCAGCAGATATATATGAACGGCTTGTGTTGGAGCCAGATATAAAACCAGATTCTTTCTCGTTTGCTAATGTACTTCCCGCTTATGGAAGACTAGGATATATTCAAAGAATCAAGTCAATCCATTCAGTGATTATTAAGAGGGGTCTAGACATGAAAGGAGACGTCGTTTTGTCGACTGCAATGTTGGATGCATATGGGAAGTGTTCAGATGTAAAAGCAGCAAAGTTTTTGTTCGATTGCATTCATCAACCGACCACTGCAACATGGAATGCGCTAATTGCTGTATATAATTTAAGCGATGAAATTGAAAATGGATTGAATATTTTTGGTCAAATGGTTCGGCATAAAGTGTCGTTAGATCCTATAACAATGGTGACACTCTTTCAATCATGTGGACAAATGGGTTCTTTAAAGCACGGTAAGATGATCCATGGGTTTAGTCTTTTGAAAGGATTGTCTTCAAATCTTATTGTAGGAAATGCCTTGATAGACATGTATATGAGATGTGGATGCACAAAAAGCGCCCAAGTGTTTTTCTCTTCAATGTGTACAGAAAATATAGTTACATGGAACACTATGATTTACGGTTATATGAAAAATGGATGTTCTTCTTCTGGTCTTACACTCTTTCGTCAAATGAGATTTGTAAACGAGTACAAGCCAGATTCTGTAACAATTATTTCTTTACTTCAAGGATCTTTAGCTGCCTCAGGTAGTTGCTATATTGAGTTGATTCATGCTTACATTTTGAAACAGGGGTTGGTTTCGGAGACACAAGTTATGAATATTTTAATCGATTCATATGCAAAGATTGGAATTATAGACAAAGCTAGAGATTTGTTTATGGAAAATGATTTTAAACGAGATCAAAGCTCTTGGAACATAATGATTGCAGGATATGGAATGAATGGTCAAGGGAGTGAATCTAGTAAACTTTTTTATCAAATGCAGGATAATGGATATGCACCTGACGCCATCACATTCACCTCTCTACTGTCATCTTGCAGCCATTGCGGGCTTATTGAAGATGGATGTAAATTCTTTGACCTTATGGTTACCAAATACAAGATTAAACCAACCATGGAGCACTGGACTTGCATTATAGACATGTTAGGACGGGCAAATGGTTTAGAAGAAGCGTATGATGTGATCAGAACAGCGATTTCTCAGAAATATAGTGAGGGTGTCCCATTGGATAGTGTTGCTGTTTGGGGAGCTCTATTGAGTGCGTGTAATAATAACATGAACATGAAGGTTGGGGGGCTTGTGGGGCTGAAATTGTCCAAGATGGAGTCGGGAGATTATATGTATAGTTCATTAATCTCAAATTTGTACTCGTCAAATGAGAAATGGAAGGAAGCAAGAGAAATCAGGAAAGTTTTTGGAGATGGGAAACTGATGAAGAAGCCGGGGGTAAGCAGTTTGAAGAGTTGACTGATTAAGATCTTGTGGAAGCGATTACTAAAATTTGAAGCCGTACATTGGAGGTAATCTCAACCCACTTAATATAGGTTGATTTAGGTTCTGTTTTATATCTTTGGGGTTAGATAGCTGTCATGAGTTATGTAGAGCTAAACAGAACTAATGTAGGAGTCGAACATTCGAATGTTGCTGAATTGTATTTTAAGAGCACACAACCTCCGAAAGGAATTTATTAAAGAATTATATTGTAAAGGAAATATATAGTTTCGTAACAATATACAATTGTTTATTAGAAAACGTACAAAAAGAGTTGTTCCAGTCAACCCAACTCAGCCTGACCTGTACCAATTAATCGCACTTTTTTATCCGCATCGTTTGACCCATTACCCAAACCGTCCATTTTGCCACATTTTTCCTAGAGTAAGAAATTGCACGTGTCCAAGACTGTGGTCAGACCACCCAGAGTTCACTAGCAAAAAGCATACTGTGTTTTAACTATGATTTTACTATACATTTACCTTGTGATGCAACTCATCCTACTTGTTTTACTAATTTATTTTTATGTTTTATAATTATGCTTATGTCTTATCGTCGGTTTTGTTAGCTTATTACAATATTACTCAATGGTGGCCTCCGGAATGCGGTGAAAGATTATGATCGAAATGGGGTGAAAGATGATGGTTATAACCGGGTGAAAGATGGTTGTTGTAGCGGGGTGAAAGAAGTGGTCAATGCGGGGGTAAAAGGTAGTGGCCAAGGCTTACTAGTAGTGAGCTAAAACAGCCATAAGCAAACTGCTGATTTCTTGGGAAAAAAATAAAATAAAAAGTTACATATTAGACCAGTGGAAATCAAACCAACCGGTCTAGTTAACTAGTTTTTTAGACCGGTTCTCGAACCAGCCTAAATGAGTTTAAGTCAAGTAGACCACCCCCATCTAGACCGGTGGCGAAACCGATCTAAACGTCCCTTCGACCAGTCTAAAAGCTTCCTTTTGTGGTAGTGATACAACCTGAATGTATGGACTTGTTACAATGGAAAACTAACTGGGGTAACTTAACCAACTTCTCAGTTAAGAATGTTTGGACTGTGCTTAGGCCAAATGGTTTGGAGGTGTCATGGGGCAGCTTGTTTGGTTTGCACATCATATCCCAAAGGATTAGTTTCTCTTATGGTTGGTAATGGTCGTAATACTAAAACCGCAACATAGACTTAGAGATTGGGAGCAACCCATGACTGCAATGTGCAGCTTTTGTTACACGCATAATGACTCTCACTCATTTGTTACTTGAAATTTCATACGTGAGACAGGTTTGGCACACAATGAAACCTCTTGCGCAGCTTCAAGACAGTTGAGTTTCTAGTCCCTCGATGTAAAGGTAGATCAGTTTGGAGCATTGTTAGAAGACTTGTGTTCTCGTAAACTATATATTGTATATGGAAAGAAAGAAACAACATGTTTTTCTCAAGATTGAACAAAGAAAGGAGATATGCATTCTGAAGTTGTTCGATTGAAGCTTATGTGCTCAATTTCAGATGTTCAAGTCACGTGGTAAAGATGGTCAGCAGTGGAACTTACTCTATAATGCAAGGGAAATCATTTAATGTACTTTTCGTGTTTTATGTATCATCATTTAGGATTGATGTTTGGTTGTATAGAAAAGGCATGCTGTGTTTAGGATTGATGTTTGGTTGTATAGAAAAGGCATGTTGTGTTCTCATTCAGACGTAAGTAAACCTAAATGAAAACTTGCATGCATATTTGTCTATTTGGCAACCATATATGTCATACTTGAATTCAAACTATATAAGTTATCATAAAGAAGATATAGCCACTTACATAAGTAACTCCCTTTTATACACCTTTAGAACATATGGAGAAGTCAAGTGATCATAAACAAGATATAACCACTTATATAGTAAAACCCTTTTACACACCTTTTAGAACATACAGAGTAGTTGTCGATGGTTCTCTCCACATACATCACATTTCTCAGAATTCATTTAAAGTTATACTTAACAGTATTATGGCTCAAAATCATTGTGCACAGGGATCCGTCTGTGTGGCAATGTATAATCTTGGTCCGACCACCGCCAACTTTCTCTCTCACCACCCACTCCTTTCCCTGTGATTTGTGGATTCATTTGACGTTTCATCACACCTGCATGTTTCCATTAACAATGTATAATCAACCAAACTATACCAATAATAGTGGCAAATCTAAAATGTTTGACAAGAGTATACTCAACCATAACAAATCCATAATACAAGAGATAGTACACATGACACTCATATATTAACTTTTTGCTAAGAAAACGACAAAACTATTGTTGTAAGCGCCATTAAAGTCCTACACACACATATATATGAGGAGACTCCACGGTTACACATTTTCTTTGCATTATGAAAGAAAAAACTGTGTTCATGATTCATATCACCCCTCAGAGTGTGTGCATGGACACAAAGTGTTCACGACCGAACCTTTGAAATCATAAGGTATTAGTCGAGCAGTAGCTGCGACATTCTGATAAGGATGAGACAACAAACAAAGACATGCGATGACAATCTTGAAAACCTTCTCCATGCATCCAAATCACCTTGTCTAATCTGTGTTTTTTTGTATTTGCTAACTTCTTAGTGAAATGACTATTTGTATACGAGGTATGCCCACTATTTGGGATTAGAACATGCCTAGTGTAGTAGTCTACTTCCAGTATCCTCGATCCCAGAAACAATATTAGTGGGGTCACATTAAAGTTGGGGAAAATAATACTAAAGTTTAAATCTTTATATACAAATTCTAAGCTTTAGAATGTTGGGTAGTGGTGTTTCTTTTTGTTCTTTCTGCGGCTTCTACATGCATTCCTTTACCAAAAAGACAAGAATAAATTAGGGTGACAAAACACGAACCTTTTAGGACAACCCAACCGTTTTGAGCTGATGCACAAACATTTTTACATCCTTTCCTTTACATTATATTTCAAATTTAATGTGTTACATTTGAACTCGATGTGTCAAATATGACAATAAAACTACATGATTACGAGCCATTTGACTAGTTATAACCCAAATCGACCAATTCATATATAGATGGGTTTAAAATGATCATACCACTAGAAGATTTAGATAGATCATACCTGACCTCCTAAGTCAAAAGTGCACATGAAGCAGATCTTAATCACTACAATAACAAAAGTGATTATGAGAGAGACAGAAAGAGGCCAAACATGTGAAGCTATAATACAGACAAAGAGTAGTGTAGTACTTTGATGTTTAACTGAATTATAAAAACAAAAGAACTGGCCCCATTTTTTCAAAGGTAACATCGGTAATCACCTGAATAAAACCCTGGTTTGTTTAAATTAAAGAAACAACTGAGAACAAACAATAGAAACAATAGTAATTACGATGTTTTATGCTCAATGAGAAAACTGCTAAGCCGATTATTCTAGAACTGCAAAACACTACAGAGGTACAATATTCAGGCAAATGCTCAAATATACTAGCATTATCAGCGCCATATGTGATCCCACCAGGGTTAATGCTTTGTCTTCTAGCAACTACATATTTTGAATAAATATGGTCCCAACTAACATAGAATCTCAAGGGGCTCTGTCAAATGGTTTCGTGTCATTATAGCATGTGTCCCAGACAGCTTCCATTGCATCCTTAGCAGCTGCTTCTGAACAGTAAGGATTGTTCGCCAATGACTTCATTACTCTTCTTCTCACACATTCCTTTAATAAAAAGGAAACAAAAACAGGTAACACATGTTACGGAGCTGCTAACTTGAGAAAATTTAGAAAGTAAATATTCTGATCTTAGCAGCTAGAGTTACATCAAATGTTGGAAGATATAACACCAAATTGAAGAAAAGTTGATCAGATAAATAGGATAACGCAAATGAATGTCCTTGAATAATCATTTCAATAACCTACATTTCATTCGAAAATAATAGTAAGAGGAACTACAAAACATAACAAACTGGTTTACATCATTGGTATTCCTGGAAGTGGAAACTATGGCCCAGATGAGAAAAATAAAAATAAATTTTGGACCTTTTTTGTCAATCTGTTGGGTTGGTTTGCGGGGAACATTTCCAAACAGATCCAAATGTGATAAACAAAAAATACCTAAAGAGTTTACAAGTGAAAATGGGTTGAATCGAGTAGGCTTTAACAGCTAACATTCTTGTCCTTTTCTTTGAATTTTACAAATGAATAAGTTTGAATAAAGCTTACAAAGACCAAACACCAACTAACTTGATTATAAGAAATTTTTGAATAAAACGATCTGCGAGAGGTTATGAATTATAACTTATATAGTACAGTATGGTGAGCTCAGTACCAATCCCGTACCGAATTGGTGGTACCGTTTATTTCCCGGGCATAAAAGTGTGTAGCTTTACCTTACCGGACGGGATTCCAGTCCGGTACCCGTTACCGGAAAAACGGTACAAATTCGGGGTTTCCCCTTTTTTTACACCAAAATAAACAAACCAAAGACGAAGATATATGTTATTACTTATGCTTCGTCTTGGACAACAAGATTAATTAACAATAAGCACAACTCATTAAATAAATAATGTTGAGTACATATTCACCTTTGTATTTAACAAATGTGTACATCATTAACAATAAACATAACTCATTAACAATTACTGAAATATGATTGATGATGATGATCAGGATAATTTATGAATGTAAACTTAATGATTTTGGTGATTGATAATACGTTACAGTTTAATTTTTGGGAGGGTTTGTAAAGGGTCGATGCTCGATGGTTGTCACAGAAGGTTTAGGAGCCTTTTTTTTTCCTTCTATTTTGTGTTTGGATGTGTAGCCGTCTTTTTCTAGAGTAGTATGCTTGAAGGTGACTAATAAGATTGGATATGGAAATTAATTCAAAAAATAACCTTTTTTATATTTCGGAACCAAAACCAGGATTTCCCTCTTATATTCCGGACCGTTTTGAAGGTACCGAATTTTTTTCCACATATTTCATAGTCCCGATACCGTACCATGTAGTGGGAGCCGGCACCGGTTCGGTACGGTACCGGTACAGTTCCGGTTCGGTACCGGGGTTCGGGTCAAAATGCTCATCCCTATATAGTAACAAATTGTAAATCTTAAAATTTTATTCAATATAGTGGTTATTATGAAAATGATCAATGTTCTCACATTTGCCCTGATAATACCACTTAACATAGCGGGCAATTCTATGTCAGCCTTTAAAGGAAGGCATCTCCGTTTTGACCCATTGCCCTACCTAATCCAACCGACCTACCCATTTTACCACATATTGTATTGGAACCCATGCAAACTAGCAGTTACAATAGCTGATAACTTTTAAGAAAGTAAAATCATGCCAAAAGAGAAATGACACTGTATTTTGTAAACAACCCACTAAAGGGGGAAGGAGATAGAAGGGAATTATTGAAGCTGCAATCTAAAAGGGCAACATGTTCACAAAGCAGAGGTGATGGCCTATTTCAGAGAGCTCTAGGAACAAAAGATAACCAATTAGATAGTTTTCAGGACTTCCCTTTGAAGAACCTCAATAATTCCATCAATATAATGTATGTTAGAACATTTAGCCGAGCATTTTCCTACAAACATATGTCTTTAACACGCACATCATCTTGCAGGAATTGGGCCTCTAAACAGTATGCATGACCTTCAACTTTTGGGCCATTAAATCTTGCCCATTCCAAAGTTTCCTTTTCTTTTGTCAAAGTAAAAATGAGGAAGACAAATCTATCAGACAAGAATTCTACTTAGTAGGAGGAGCGTCTTTTTGCCATTGATCGACCGTCCTACAGTTTACTTCATCAGATTCGCTAGCAAGCATTTTCTATCATTCAATTTTTTATTTTTTTCATCTTTAGATATTCAATTTTCAAAATATTTCTAAGATTTGATGTTATATAGCTAAATCTTTAGGGGGCATTTGGTTTGTGACTAAACAACACTATGGGTATGAATTATTATATTATATGGTGGAATGAGTATACATTTTAAACCCACATCCACTTTGTGGGTTTAGAGCAGCCAAACCCACTAACCAAACCTTGTTCGATAAAAGTCATTCCTTCATACCCATACCCATAAACAAAATCTCAGCCAGAAGCATCGATAAAGCAAAGAATCAACTAGCAAATATTTTATTTTGTTATGTCTTAAAATTTTATTTTTTTCTTAATCGGTAAATAGATAATTGTTGCTTAATGTTTCAACATTTGCAAAGATTATAGCTCCTAGCAAGACAAATCATGAATCAAATAAGGCAGATGTTGAAGATACTAAAGTTGATCCTGTTGATATACTTGATCCAGCATATTGGGATAGCCTTAGTCCTGAAAAGCTTAAGGTTTTTGCTAGTTGCATGCTCAAATTCTAACAAATAATGTGAATTGCAACAGAGAATGGCTACTATATTAGAAAGAGCTTCACAAAGTTCTTGTATTTGTTGTAATACTTGTGAAAGGTTAATTAGCTAAGAAGATTTTGTAGATTAGATGCGTCTTACCACATGAAATCAGCCTTACAACATGTGATGAAGATAGCTTATATGATTTAACATGCGTCGAAGGTTACTAAAAGAGAAAATGATCAAAAATTAATTCCTCTTAAAAATCATATCAATTGTGAACTTTGTTCCTAAACATTATTTAGCATTTCATGGTGCAAATGAATGATTCTAATAAAATAACAATGAAAACTGGTTAGATTGAAATTTTGGAAGAGTGCCTTGTTATCAAAGAGCATGTGTGGTATATTAAGAACGATGACATCCATGTTCATTATCGGTCATATTAAACATACAAAAATGAGTTATCACTGGCTTAGCAACTAAATCACAAATAAATCATAAAAAAAAGATAAGCAAACACTGTATTTTGATGTTAAACTTGATTGTACCCTTTATACTAGTTACCAAGAACAAATTAATATAATTTTAGGTATGTAAATGCCTCCTCATGTCATAGCTTGCCATTTACTTTTTGATGTTTCACAAAATAAAATGAATGTGATGTTGTTTTTCATGATGTACATGGAATTAGATACGAAAGAAAGCATTAGGGAGTACATAGTACTCCGTGTTATTGCATAGTTTTCATTTTGCATGTGTGACATAGCTAGCCATTGTGGCAAAGGTATGAATATCAAGATCAAGAAACTTTGTTTCTTTTTGTAAAACATCAAAAAGAACCCTCATCACCAACAATTACAAATCCTTAAAAGGGTTCGCCAAAATTATGAGATATCGCCATTTACATACTTATATATCAAATACAGTGCTCAGGGCGACAAACATCTCAGGTATAATGATAAGTATCACAAAAAAAATACTTTACTTGCCTTGTTTTTTTATGACATGTGATTTAATTGCACAAGCAAGTAGAAGTATTAACACATATTGGATGACACGACCAACGTAATGAGCATGTGTGTCACCACTCGTGATATGATCCTTGATAACCAGGCAAACACTTTCACCATTTGAATCAACCCAAAAGGTTTCTAGTGCTATTCTCATACAATTTCTTATTTGTACCACACAAATGCTATATTATGCTCAGCAAGAAACTTCACAGCCAAAATCATTCTCAAAAGAGTTTTTCTCCACTAACTCTTCATTTTTCAGTTTTAACGCATGCCAAACCAATTAGCAATTGGTGTTAAAATGTGTCAAATCTGTAAAACCCTCTATAACCCATACTCTCAATCCCATACCCCTATACAAACACGCCTTAAATGTCAAAGAATTATAATTTATAGACATCTTGTTTCAACACTTAATTTCAAGTGTGTAATACGCACGTTCTCACCATACGACTCGACTTTCGGATACTTTAGCAGCAAAGGCGCCTTGTAAGACCATGTTGTGAAAAGAATCGTGCGACTTTCTTTTAACAAGCTAGAGCTCCATTGAGAGACTTAATGACTTTTTAATTCTCTTTTTCTCTCTTTGTAACTCCCAATTCCGAATTCCTTTTTCTTTACCATAAGAGCCAATAATTTTAAAAAAAAATTGTAAAACAATAATCAACTTTTATTTAATTAATGCTTAGGGAAACTGAAGGTGTCAAAAAGAATAATTAGGTCGATAGTTGGTCAACCATAAACTAATAGTAGTCCCACCACTTGGTTGTCAACTAATTTTTGCGTTGAATTGATTTTTACACTACTATTAGTAGTCCCACAAGGCCACCACTATGTCTCGTGCGGGCTACTAGAGCATTCTACTTGGAAGCCAATAGTCGGCCAACCACCTTAAGGTATCCAAGTAGAATACTCACACATACTGATAGTAGTCGCACTACTGTGTCGAAGATTTTTTTTTTTTTTTTTTTTTTTTTTTTTTTTAATAATTGTTACCCCATACCCGCACCTGAAAACCCGTTTGCCCGGCCGCACCTGAAAACCCTATCTTTCTTGGGTTTCATTTTCCCATTGGTTAAAGGTACTTATGTCATCCCTATTCTACATGGCTTATTTGAATGAAACTGATATTGCCCCGCATTTGCCACTAAAGTTGATATCCTTGTACCAACCCACTCTCCCCTCAATACTTTGTTATTCGTAAAAGAAGACAAGTTGATGAGAATCCGACAGACAAAGCATATGCTTCAAATTATTTCGAGAAGTGAATTAAAGTTAACTGTTTATGATTGTAGATCAAGCAATTGTTTCTCTTATAACAAGTTTCTAACAATACAATAAGTATGGAACATAATTGGTCTTTTATCAAGTCTTAAGTCGTTCTCTAGTTATATTAAAGCAATGAAGACTCACTAAGATTAGATGATCTTTATCTGTAGTTAACACTGCATAAGAATGTCTTCAAAATGAAAACATGGACCTGTTGATATTATAATATTTTTGAAACAAGTTAATTTATATTCTTAATGCAATAATTATACATGGAGTATTTTTTAAAGAAAAAAGTTTTTCAAAGTTTCACAATATCATAGTCGAGACTTCCTGGATTAATAACAATCACGAATGAGCTATTGGACAATGTTGATGATAAATATATCATCAAAAATTCGGATTTCAAAGAAAAATAGAGCACGTTCGTGATTAATAACAATTCACATTGTTTTCATGTTTATGAATACTGATACCTTTTAGAATATTAATTCCCTCTCTAAACTAATAGATATAAGCATGTGGTTATGTATGATGCCTACGTGAATAAGTTTACCTATTAGTATGGAATTCTCTAAAACCAGAAGTAAACATGAACTACATTCATCTATTAGTATTGAATTCTCTAAAACCAGAAGTATCTCAAATCTTATAGAGTCGGGACTCGGGAACTATGATACATTTTCTCTCGTCATTCTTCACGTCTTGTATAGCAACTTAAGATCCACCCATTATGCAATTGTTACGAAACTTACATAACTTCATGCAACTTACAGGGAGGCAAAAGATGATTTGAGTATTTGACATAGTTCAATAACTAATTGTTATTTATTAAATTTAAATATCATTCTGAAAATAAAGAGTAGACATTACATAAACCCCAACACAAGTTTGTTCTGAAAATAAAGATCACAAATTATATAAAAAGCAAGACTATCAAACCCAGTCCATCTTGCTTAGTTTGATCATCTTAGTAATCTGCCTTGTACGCTTCACACTTGCCCGACGCCTTTCATTCGGAAAATCTATTTCCTTCATGTCTTCTTCCTGTTCTGACATGACAAGTTCCAAATCCTCCTTAAAGATATCCCTGGTGCTACCAATCTGCTCCAACTCCATTATGATATCATGCCTTTTCTTAACACGAATATTCATTTCTCCAATCTTCTTCGAGTATTCTTTTTCATCAGATCTTTTGCCCATTCTTTCCTTTTCGAAAATAGCATACAGCACCTTTGGCATTTTATGGGAACCAACCTCTACTTTAATTTGTTCAATTATGGGAGTCTTAGATTCCATTCCTTTAAGAACGATGGTTATTTGATGATATGAACGAGAGGAAGAGAAGATCTTTTAAGAATGATGGTTATGTGATGATATGAATTTTTTCTCTATATATAAAACTATAACGACGGTTAGTTTCTAAGAATGACGGTTATTTCGTAAGAACCGTTTTGTTTGTAAGAACTGGTTGGTTTATAAGAACCGTTTTGTTTGCAAGAACGGTTATTTGGTAATTTTCGAAACGATATTTTGGTTTTCTAAAAGGTTCCTGTGTTTTGTTATCACAACATTATTTTTGTTATAGGCCAATATAAATTTTTAGGCCTAACAAAGTTTACATTATGATCCAGCCCATAAAAACAGCGTGATGCATTAGCCTTTTAAATTGTGATGCATTAGAATTTACATTATGATGCAGTAAAACCGAAGTTGTTAAAATCCAAAGTTTATATTATTTTTTAGGACTAGCAAAGTTGTTAAAACCCATAGATATTGTCTAGAGTTTCCTTATACCTTTTGATCAAATTTTGAGATTAAGATCTTTGAGTAATATCTTTTGCCAAATGCTTAAGCTACTTTTACTAATTCTTTCTTATTGAGATTAAGATCTTTGAGTAATATCTTTGCCAAGTACTTAGCGCCAAGCATTTTTAGTTGTGCTTTTACGGCGTGTTTCGTAAAGAGAATTTTCAGAGAAATGAATTGGATGAGAATTTTCAGAGAATGATGTTTTAATGAAATAGATTTTCTAAATGAAAGGCGTCGGGCAAGTGTGAAGCGTACAAGGCAGATTACTAAGATGATAATCAAACTAAGCAAGATGGACTATGTTTGATAGTCTTGCTTTTTATATAATTTGTGATCTTTATTTTCAAAACAAACTTGTGTTGGGGTTTATGTTAATGTTTTAAATTTACTGCATAAAAAATTCACCGCATAAAAGTTTATATTCTTTCAAAAATTTCACTGCATCAAATTTATATTCTTTCTACATAAATTTATAATTGTCCAGTGAAATTGTTTTTAAAAGAAACGGTATGGAAATGGAGTGGGTGTTTTTTGAAAGCCTTTTTCCCAGAGTTGAAGTTGCTTGCAATCTAATAGACGTTTGGAGCCTTGTACTAAACCATGAAGAGCTAAAAAGAGACAAGCTTGCAGGTTTTGGAAATCTATATTGTAGTACCTCAATGTTGGTGAGTGATTGACATATTCATTATAAGAAATTGAAAACTGAAAATTTATTATGTTTGATAATGGTTAAATGATTAAACCAGCCGCATTACGTGCTTGAAACTGGAGCGGGTGAAGAAAAGATAAGAAAACATATGGATGTGAATATTGAAATTGTTTTGAAACAAGCACGTTGCAAGAATTGAGGTGATGTTCATTTGGTAAGTAAGAATACACATTTCTATCCATGTGCTATTAATAATAAATTGTTCAATAATGTTGATTTGCTTAAAATATGTACAGGTATTCTTCCCTATGATACACATTACAAAGAAAACACATCATTTCTATCTCATCTGTTTTAATATGAAGAGAGTAGAAATAGACGTCATTGACAACATAAATAACGATCTTGAAGTTATAGACAGAAGATATGGTCCTAATGCAAATCTTGTGGTAAGTATACTACACATGTGATTGGTTTTTTGTTTGATGCACTATTTATTGAACTGAGATGTAATAGGTTTTAATTTTTGTCGATTATAGGATTGACTAAGGTTAAGCGTATGGTGGTTTATGGATATTAATGTTACTGCTTAGCGTAGGTTGTTTTATGTGAGTGAATTATACCAAGTGTATGATCTTTTATGTGTGTCAATGATATTGCTTTGGGTAGGTTGTTTTACGTGAGTGAACTGAGTTGCTGTGTATTTAACAATTTTTGGCAGATAAAATCATTTATTGAGTACCTGAAAAGAGAAAAGCACCCCAAATCCGATGAGTTTTTAATGGATGCACCTAAAATACTACAAATGGAATGGAGGACAAATAACAACGTTACCGACTGTAGCGTATTAGTTATGAGGCACATGGAGACATACATGGGTCGTGGTGCTTTTTTTCATGACTTAAAGAAGGAAGGTATTGGACTGCGTGCAAAGTACCTAGCTAAGATTATTCTTATGGAGATAAATGAAGTAAAGGAAAACATTTTGAAAGAAGCAGAAGCATATGTGAAGAAAATACCCCCGACTTTAAAACTCGTAACTCATGAAAATATCAAAGCGCCTCCAAACTTGTTCAAAAGGATAAATGAACGTGTGAAAAAGGTCTTCAATGGTTAAGTACTCTTGGATTAGTGAAGAGACTTTGTTTAAATACTATTGGATGTTTCAATTTCTTACCTGATATACTTTGGATTACTGAATTTAATACTTTTAATTATTGATTATATCTGAATGTTCATAGATATTTATATGTTGTGCAGCACTGATATCATAATGATGTATTTTGTACTGCATCACAATGTAAACTGTTACTGCATCAGAATGTAAAAAATTACTACATCACAAATGTAAAAAGGATAAGAAAATGTGTAACATAGATGGATAGTTTAAATCTTTGGAAGTATTTGAAGATAAGAAAGATAAAAATTATGTGTATATTTTTTTCAATGTGATGCAGTAGATTTTTCATTGTGATGCAGTAGTTTTTCATAGTAAAAAATTAGTGCATCACATTGGGCCATTTGTTATTTCTATAGTCTAGCCCATTAATTGTGTGATGCCCTTTATTTTTTGAAGATATTGTCCAACACTGGGCCATTCGTTATTGTTATTTGTATAGTCCAGCCCATTAATTATCCTTTTATTTCAACTTTAAATTTAAATTTAATAGTTTTTGAATTGATATTACATATTTTGATATTAATGGTTTTTGGAACGAGACAAAAAAACAATTTTTTTTTAAATAGCGACTTAACTATTGCTTTGTTATCATGTATATTGCAGTTTCGTCATTATTTATCCTATAATGGAACAAATTGTTGTTATTTCTATTTGTTTCGACTTTTTATTGAATGTAAATCAATGTTTTAATATATTATTTGTTAGTTTTTATGTATTACTTCGTTTATTTATATATAAAAAATGCGATAACTAATAAAAAAAGAAAAATAAACTAAAATTCCCTGAAGTCAATTCTCTATAGTTACCAAACAATGAAATTTAAAATATTTCTCAACCAATTCATTTCTCTGAAAATTCTCTCTACCAAACGCGCCCTAAAAGCACAACTAAAAATGCTTGGCGCTAAGTACTTGGCAAAGATATTACTCAAAGATCATTATCTCAATAAGAAAGAATTAGTAAAAGTAGCTTAAGCATTTGGCAAAAGATATTACTCAAAGATTTTAATCTCAAAATTTGATTAAAAGGTATAAGGAAACTCTAGACAATATCTATGGGTTTTAACAACTTTGCTAGTCCTAAAAAATAATATAAACTTTGGATTTTAACAACTTTGGTTTTACTGCATCATAATGTAAATTCTAATGCATCACAATTTAAAAGGCTAATGCATCACGCTGTTTTTATGGGCTGGATCATAATGTAAACTTTGTTGGGCCTAAAAATTGATATTGGCCAATAACAAAAATAATGTTGTGATAACAAAACACAGGAACCTTTTAGAAAACCAAAATATTCTTTCAAAAATTATCAAATAACCGTTCTTGCAAACAAAACGGTTCTTATAAACCAACCAGTTCTTACAAACAAAACGGTTCTTACAAACAAAACCATCATTCTTAGAAACTAACCGTCGTTATAGTTCTATATATAGAGAGAGTTCATATCATCACATAACCATCATTCTTAAAAGATCTTCTCTTCCTCTCGTTCATATCATCAAATAACCATCGTTCTTAAAGGAATGGAATCTAAGACTCCCATAATTGAACAAATTAAAGTAGAGGTTGGTTCCCATAAAATGCCAAAGGTGTTGTATGCTATTTTCGGAAAGGAAAGAATGGGCAAAAGATCTGATGAAAAAGAATACTCGAAGAAGATTGGACAAATGAATATTCGTGTTAAGAAAAGGCATGATATCATAATGGAGTTTGAGTAGATTGGTNTAATCAATGTTTTAATATATTATTTGTTAGTTTTTATGTATTACTTCGTTTATTTATATAAAAAAAATGCGATAACTAATAAAAAAAGAAAAATAAACTAAAATTCCCTGAAGTCAATTCTCTATAGTTACCAAACAATGAAATTTAAAAAATTTCTCAACCAATTCATTTCTCTGAAAATTCTCTCTACCAAACGCGCCCTAAAAGCACAATTAAAAATGCTTGGCGCTAAGTACTTGGCAAAGATATTACTCAAAGATCATTATCTCAATAAGAAAGAATTAGTAAAAGTAGCTTAAGCATTTGGCAAAAGATATTACTCAAAGATCTTAATCTCAAAATTTGATTAAAAGGTATAAGGAAACTCTAGACAATATCTATGGGTTTTAACAACTTTGCTAGTCCTAAAAAATAATATAAACTTTGGATTTTAACAACTTTGGTTTTACTGCATCATAATGTAAATTCTAATGCATCACAATTTAAAAGGCTAATGCATCACGCTGTTTTTATGGGCTGGATCATAATGTAAACTTTGTTGGGCCTAAAAATTGATATTGGCCAATAACAAAAATAATGTTGTGATAACAAAACACAGGAACCTTTTAGAAAACCAAAATATTCTTTCAAAAATTACCAAATAACCGTTCTTGCAAACAAAACGGTTCTTACAAACAAAACCGTCATTCTTAGAAACTAACCGTCGTTATAGTTCTATATATAGAGAGAAAGTTCATATCATCACATAACCATCATTCTTAAAAGATCTTCTCTTCCTCTCGTTCATATCATCAAATAACCATCGTTCTTAAAGGAATGGAATCTAAGACTCCCATAATTGAACAAATTAAAGTAGAGGTTGGTTCCCATAAAATGCCAAAGGTGTTGTATGCTATTTTCGGAAAGGAAAGAATGGGCAAAAGATCTGATGAAAAAGAATACTCGAAGAAGATTGGACAAATGAATATTCGTGTTAAGAAAAGGCATGATATCATAATGGAGTTTGAGTAGATTGATAGCACCAGGTATATCTTTAAGGAGGATTTGGAACTTCTCATGTCAGAACAGGAAGAAGACATGAAGGAAATAGATTTTCCGAATGAAAGGCGTCGGGCAAGTGTGAAGCGTACAAGGCAGATTACTAAGATGATCAAACTAAGCAAAATGGACGGGGTTTGATAGTCTTGCATTTTATATAATTTGTGATCTTTATTTTCAGAACAAACTTGTGTTGGGGTTTATGTAATGTCTACTCTTTATTTTCAGAATGATATCCTTGTACCAACCCACTCTCCCCTCAATACTTGGTTATTCGTAAAAGAAGACAAGTTGATGAGAATCCGACTGACAAAGCATATGCTTTAAATTATTTCGAGAAGTGAATTAACGTTAACTGTTTATGATTGTTGATCAAGCAATTGTTTCTCTTATAACAAGTTTCTAACAATACAATAAGTATGGAACATAATGGGTTCTTTTTTTAACTCGTGACAACAGTCTTGAGTCGTTCTCTAGTTATATTAAAGCAATGAAGCTTCACTAAGATTAGAATGATCTTTATCTGTAGTTAATGTTGCTTAAGAATGTCTTTAAAGTGAAAACATGGACCTGTTGATATTATAATATTTTTGAAACAAGTTAATTATATTCTTAATGCAATATTAATATATTATTCATGGAGTATTTTTGAAAGGAAAAAAGTTTTTCAAAGTTTCACAAATCACGAATGAGCTATTGGACAATGTTGATGATAAATATGATTTCAAAGATTAATGACACTATTCAAGAAAACTAAAGCACATATGATAATGTTAGATGGAGGCACTTCGCCCCCATTGTTTTCCTGTTTATGAATAATGATAACTTTTAGAATATTAATTCCCTCTCTAAACTAATAGATATAAGCATATGGTTATGTATGATGCCTACATGAATAAGTTTATCTATTAGTATGGAATTCTCTAACACCAGAAGTAAACATGAACTGCATTTATCTATTAGGTACCGAATTCTCTAAAACCAGAAGTATCTCAAATCTTATAGAGTCGGGAACTATGATATATTTTCTCTTTAGTCATTATTCACGTCTTGCATAGCAACTTAAGATCCACCCATTATGCAATTGTTATGAAACTTACATGACTTCAAGCAACTAACAGAGAGGCAAAAGATGATTTGTGTATTTGACATAGTTCAATAACTAATTGTTAGTTATTAAATTTAAACAGCAAACTTACTTGTTCATGGCCTCTTAGTTTGACAAAACCTCGTAAAAGTTCCCTCTTATAATGGCAGTCGCCACTTAGATGGCCAGCACGGATCTTTTTCGTATACAAACAAGAGAAATTAAGTACAGTTAATGATCAGGAATTCCAACACACGAAAGAAAAAAAAAAAAAAAAAAAAAAAAAGCAAAATAACTCAGATACGAATTTAAACCTCGCTACAGGCATGATGAGCGCAATTAGTCCAATCCAAATTTGCAGCTCGACAGTCATCAAAAGCATGAATCAACTCATGGATAACAACTTGAGTCACCTCATCTTGAATTTGCATGTAATTACTACATACCACTATCTACAACATTCAAAGATTACAAATAAGTTCCAATCAACACAATACATGAATTAGTTCCATTTGTTTTGATCAAAATTGCAGCAATACATATATATTATGGCCTTTATAAGCTTAAAAAAGCGAGTCAAGGTCTCTGGTTATTTGTTTGGGATTTTTCAACTTTTTGAGTTATCAGATGGTATTTAGGATTACTTGTTTTTTATACTTTTTTGCTCAAGCAAAAGCAATTATTGTCATCCAAACTAGGTTCATGTCATTCAAACTGCTTAAATTGAAGTAAAATGAGCCGTTTCTAATAAGCAGAGGTATAGCTGCTAATTTCAAAGTGCTTGTTAAGACAAAATTATATTCTTTTTTTGGGTAATCATTTTATCGGACCTTTTGGCTGACTAATCATTAATCAATTGCGCCACACAAACTCAAACCAGATAGAGTCCTCCACTTCAGAGAGGTTGCCGTGGCCACTTTAGGGATTCTTTTTTTTTTTTTTTTTTTTTTTNTTTTTGGCTGACTAATCCACGGGGTTTGAACCCACCACCACACAAACTCAAACCAGGTAAAGCCCTCTCTTTTCAGAAGGTTGGCGTGGCCACTTCAAGGTTGTTTGCATTGCACCAAGCGAACTTAGAACCTTTTATAAATCGCACCATGCGCATTTCTTACATAATCAACACTTCCAAAACACTCTTTCTAAAAGTATTTACTTTTAGTACATAAAGTGGCCACGCCAACCTTCCGAAAAGAGAAGCTTTTACCCGGTTTCAAACCTCGTGAATTATTTGGCCAAAAGTCGGAAACTTTTACAAGGTTAGTGTGGCGACATTAAGCTTGTTTGCACCAAGTGAACTTAGAAACTTTCATAAATCGCACCATCCGCATTTCTTATAAAACCAACACCTCCCAACACTATTTCCAAAAGTATTTACTTTTAGGCAAACATAAAGTGGCCACGCCAACCCCGTAAATTATTCGGCCAAAAAGTCGGAAACCATAACAACCACTGATTCTAAATATACAAAATGAAGAGAATTTTTATAAAAAAAGAAATATACCCCTTCACCACGAACATAACCACCGCTCATTTTCTGAGTACAATTAATGGCTTTTATAAAATTAGAAGCAATATTGCATCCGCTTTTCTCCAAATGCTCCCGTAGAAACTTCACTGACGGAGCTGTTATTTCACATTCATAAATTATTAATAATTACAGTAAAACATTTATATAAACCCTAAACCCTAACAGAATTTGAAATAAAAAGAGATGTCGTAAAATTACTTCTGAGGCTTCTTTGGATCATGTTTTCGCATTCCTCCACAGTCATGCCGCCCCGAGAAGATTCTGATCCACCTGACATTTTTTTCTTTGGTGGATGAACTGAAATGAAAAGATTGGTGGTGGTATGATGAAGTCGGGTTGGATCTGATTCAAATGGGCCTAATATTGGGTCGGCTATTTGTTTCATGTTATTGCTAAAACATATTCTTGTCTTCTTTAGTCTTTTTCGTGAATATAATTTACTAGCAGGGCACCCGCGAGATATGGCGTATGATTATATTTTGCGACGAACAAATATTTTTCGGTTACACGCTTTTTCTATCAATAACCGTACAAATAAATGAGAATTTAAATTAAAATAACTTTAACCAATACTAACAATGATATATCATTTCTTAGCATTTACTAGTAAGATTAGAGAGTGTATTTCGTATTGGTGTTTGAGTTTTTAGGTTGCCTTATATATGATTGAGTTTGGGCTGTTACAAGTCGACAATTAATGGACTATTTGACTGTATTAATGGATTGTATAAATATTTAAGAGTTTTGTTAATCTCTGCCCATTGAGTAAAGGATTAAGCGCAATTAATGAAGACAAAATTTTCTTTAAATCAAAAAATGCATTTAATGAACATTTATTCATCTCTAAAATTACTGTAATTGATCATCATTTTGATATTAATTAACTCTAGCATTCCTTATATACATAACTAAACAAATGCCTAGTGGGCATAGATTAGCAAAACCCAATATTTAAAGGGTGTTACAAAGTGTATGAAGGGCTTTTATTTTTTATTTATGAAAATTGTCATGGAAGTTATATGGTGAATAACACCACTTTAATGCACATAATTTTTAGACTTACAAGACAAGAAGCATAGTGTACATCACTTTAATGCACATATTATAAATAAAAAATAATAATAATAATAATAATAATAATAATAATAATGTTATTTAATGTAGTCAATAAATTAACTGATCAATAAATACAATTAATACAGTTATTAAAACACCATTTACATAATAAAATACAAATTATCAAACATATTGTACAACCAAATTAAACACAATTCCTACATTAAATGTCAATAATACAAATAATAAACACATTATACAAATATTCAAGCCCGAACGGGCAATGGTCCAAATGGGCTTGAGCCCGAACGGGTGCGGGCCAAACGGGCTCCACGTCGCTGCAACGCGCTAAACTAAAATACATGATTCACCGAAAAATTTAATTTTAGGGTACCCGCCGCTGCAACGCGCAGGTACCCTGCTATCCTATTTATATATACTAAAAAAAGGTTGCAAAGTTGTTTGTCTCGTTCCACTTCACTGCAATGAACCAAATCAAAACGAACCAAAATGAACCAAGGTGGCGGTGTGGTCAACTTCAACAAACCTCGCCATTTTGGGCTCCACGTCACAACGCCAAAACACAAATATCACCATACCCCACGCTCTAAAGGCTTTTTATTAAGAGTTTTTAAAGCTCTCTTAAGAACAGGTCAAACAAAACTCATTTTATATACTACGGGTGCCTTTATTTGTTAGCGGGTTTAGCTTAAGATTTGGACTAGAATTAAGATTAGGATTTGGTTTTGGGTTGAAAGAAAAAATAAAAGAGAGAAAATATATAATAATGTAAAATTTTATTTATTTTATAAATTAGTATATGATTTAAAAGTAATATTTGTATGTTAAAAATAATAATAAAAAGGAAAGCAAATAAAATTGTGGTTGAGAAGTCTGATGAGTCTCGTATTATACATATTTATACCCCCGATATTATGTGAAATATATGATAAATAACCTATTATTAGGACTTTTGGTACTTAATATGAGAATGTATGTGCAGGACAAATGTTTAGAGGGAAGACGCGAGAAGCACAAGAAAAGGATGACTTTGTGAACATATAAGGAAAAGATATAGCTTGGACTAAAGCACGTCGATTATAAAGAGCGCCGCTTACGGGCATCTTTGGTCAACTATGTAACTACGAGTCAAACATGAAGTACGCCGGTTATATATTATATAAGCGCCGGTTACGCAAAGAGAAGCTCGCCGGTTTTATACCGAATGTGCGGCATACTTCACATGGCAGTTATATTTTCTACATTAGTGAGCTACTTCAATGATGAGGCCGATCATTTGCTTGTCATAACTCTTCAGAGACGAGCTAGGGTTTCATTTACACTATAAATAGAGGCACAATTCGTGGTTCTATATACACCACAACAAAGAATCATAACTTGATCTTTTAGAAGCAGTTTAGTAGTGGTTTGCACCAAAACCACTAGCTAAGGAGTTAGAGTCAGAACCATACTTGGAGAAATACTTTGGAGTACGAATACTTTTGGTATAAACTCGTTATTATGATGAAATTACTTGTTTACATGTTTTACTTTATGTTAAGTATGGAGTAGTAACCTTATGTTTATTTGAGGCACTTCTGCCATGATTATTATGAGAATTGTATCATGAATATTGAATCTATGATATATGCATTTGATATGTCATTGTTTAGTCTCTTATCATTTGTCTTGATTAATCATTATGATTGCTTAAAGGTCGAAAGATTCAATCATGTTGGTTACATTATGAATTGTCTGTCTATAACAAATCATTGCTATGCTTGTGAGAATTGCTTAGTAAAACAAATGATGACCTTGACTATGACACGTTTAAGGGCTAGTCTCATGTCTAACGGCTTAACTAGAGGAAATGCATGTTTGATACTTCATACTTGGATCACACTTTATGCATTCTGTGTATATAGAATCAAAGGCCGAAAGGAGATTCTTTTACATAGGATAGATATACTAGTTTACATGATTAACCATCATGTTTTACTCCTATGCTTTGTTCATGTAACTTCTGTGATGCTATTTCTTATAATTCTCATGTGCTTAGCCTTGAATAAACATACTTTTAATATCAATTAGGAAAATAACACAAAAATCTTCAATCCAACAAAAACGGTTTTAGTGATAAGTGACAATCATTGGAATCTATTTTTGTTAATAATAGCTAGCTAACATAAGGAATCATTACCTCTCTTGAGACGACCTGGTCTTACCTAAACTTTTACTATAAACGGGGGTTATACTTTTACCCATGTGTTTTGTGTATTAAGGAATTGGTAGAACTTGTTATTATAAATTTAGAGCTTTTGAAACACATCAAAATCACTTGAGTGGGTAGTAAGAGGAGTTATAACTCTAATCGAAAACGGATCGGTGAGTTTTACACAATCTTGGATATCTAGATATGAGTAAACTATTCCAACTCCAATCTTTCAACAAACAACTTTTTATCATGCCTAACCCAATTCGTATGCCTTAAAGCTGATCAGTCTATCCAAATAACATGGTAAAATCCAAATAATATAACAACTTTTACCATGTCTAACCCAATTTGTATAGAGCTGTAATAATGAGATATTTGTACAGAGAAATGAAATAAAAGTTTTTGTGAAAAGTTTAATTTTTTTTTAGGACCTTCTTTTAAATAACATGGTAAAATCGTACCACTATTTTTTAGAACTTTTCCTTGATTAAAACAGAAATTTGATAAAACACAACATTGAGGGACATGTTTAAATTTCTTTTTAAGACATTCCTTTTAAACATTTGTACTTTAAGTTAAACTATTTTAAACAACCGTAAGTTAACATAAATAACCCTCAAATTTCATGCCAAGAATGGATTTAAAATGAACAAAATACAAATAATATAACAATAATATTAATAATAAACAATAAAAAACTTGAATTATTTATTATTTTGTCACACGTTTACATTTTAGGGGATAAACTTGTCTAGCTATAGTACGAGTACGTGCATACGGGACACTACAACTAAAATCTGCATGTCGGGGAGGTGGTGGTATGACCAGAGCCTTTTCTCTCTTGAGTTTTCAATGGAAATCCACCGTCAGTAGCATGTGCGGATACTCCTCCTTCATCCATCAATAAAAAGAGGGATGAGCATGAGGCGGTTTTGGCTAAAACCAACCCCGCACCAAAAGTTCGGTATGGTTTTTTTAGTTTTTGGTTTTTTGCGGTTCGGTTTTCAGATATCCGAAATTTGAGATGACAATTTTATCTAAGTTCTTTAAATTCAGATATCTGAAATTTCGAATAACAATTTTATATATCCGATTATCCAAATATCTATAATTTAAATAAAAAAACATAAAAAAATAAAAAAAATAAAAAAAAAAAAAAAAAAAAAAAAAAAAAAAAAAAAACTTTTATATGAGTTGCAAAACTGACATTTCATAAAAACCCAAATTTTTAATAAATTTTAATTAAATTTTCGGATATCCAAATACATATATCTTTTGAACACACACAACCTAAATCAAGAAATCCTAGAATGTATGCTGAATATTTTGTCGAAAATAAATAACGTTACATAACTTATACACTACTTACTATATACATGTATATATGTACGTACACTTTGTTGGATTAAAACATGAACCATAAACGATGTATATACATGTTGTTGGATTAAAACATGGACCAAAATTATTTTTATCTAAGAAAAATTGTACTACAAACTACAACTTGGTAATCTCTTACACAACTCAATGTATGTATAAAGTTAAACTTTCCAAAACTCAATAAAAAAAATTTCGTCAGAAACCAAACTTTAAGATTATGAATACGTAAAAAAGAAAAAGTTATGTACAAATTAATAAGCAATTACATGACCATAACTGAAATGATATGTAAAACATAATTGAGATATCCAGACAAAATTTATGGAATAATAATAATTTATAAACTCTTACAATAAAAAGTACAAAATACAAACATAACAATAATATTAATAATAAACAATAAAAAAGCTTGAATTATTTAGTTTTTGGTCACACGTTTACATTTTAGGGGATAAACTTGTCTAGCTATTGCACGATTACGTGCATACGGGACACTACAAGTAAAATCTGCATGTCGGGTAGGTGACGGTATGACCAGATCCTTTTCATTCTTGAGTTTCCAATGGAAATGCACCGTCAGTAGCATGTGCGGATCCTCCTTCTTCATCCATCTATCGATGACCCACGCTTCCTCTTCCGGCACCAGATTCACATGTGGCTCGAAGTGAATCATGAGAAGCTGCTCTTTCTTTTCGGAGATGGAATAGGCGGGATTTGCAAAGGTGTTGATTGTGGAGTTGTTGGCGGTAACCATCGTCAAGTTGTAGAATGCCAAGCCAGGGTTGGGTTGACATCTCCAGTGGTTTTAAACTTGAATCCAAATGTTGCATTGGCTTCAAGTGCGACATTCGTATTAGTTAAAGTTCGGTGCTTGACGTACATATCTTATACGTCAAGCTCAGACACCTTCATCATACCCACATCCATGATCAGATGAATTATCAACAAAGCAGCGACAAACGAGAGGAAAATGAAACAGATTTCCAATATTATGACATTTTTCATTGTCATAATTCCTCTATTTGACGGTGGGGGTTAGTTAGTGGTGGTAGTGGTTTGTTGGCAGGGTTCGGTGTTAGTGGCGGTGGCAGTGGTATTGGTAGTGGTGGTTTGTTGGTGATAGGGTTGCATTTCGATAAACGACGCCATGGAACAGAGTAGAGTGTGATATATGTAAGAATCTTAGTACTACTATCTGTGTGAATGGAACAAGTCTCAACTGGGCTTGTTAATTATCTACATGCCGGGGAGGTGGAAGTATGACCAGAGCCTTTTCATTCTTGAGTTTCCAATTGAAATCCACCGTCAGTAGCATGTGCGGATACTCCTCCTTCATCCATCTTTAAAAAGAGGGGTGAGCATGAGGCAGTTTTTGGCTAAAACCAAACCCCGCACCAAAAGTTCGGTATGGTTTTTCCGGTTTTTAGTTTTTTGCGGTTTTGTTTTCGGTTTTTTGGGTTTTCGGATATCCAAAATTTTGAGATGACAGTTTTATGTTAGACTTATTATTTTATCTAAGTTCTATAAATTCGGATATCTGAAATTTTGAATAACAATTTTATATATTCGAATATCCAAATATCTATAATTTAAAAAAAAAAAAAAAAAAAAAAAAAAAAAAAAAAAAAAAACTTTATGTTAGTTGCAAAAGTGACATTTCATAAAACCCAAAATTTTAATAAACGAGTAATTCAAACCCGTGCGTTGCACACGGGCTCTATCTAATTGGTCATAGTGTAATGTGCAGTAATTTGTTTCGTTGTTAGACTTTTGTAAGTATGGCCTTAGTTGATCGGTAAATTTTATATTTAAACTTCTTATGACATATTAGTAGTTATTTACGTAAAAAGTTTATATTTTGTATTTATTCTCAAGATTGTAACATTATATTTAAACTTTTTATGACATATTAGTAGTTATTTATAAAGTTTAGATTTTATATTTATTCTCAAAATTGTAACATCTCAATATTTTGATATAAAACTAATATGTAATCTTTGGCACATATTTTCGTCATTATATATCTAAGTTGTGATTGTATCACACCTTTTCTAAGCATGTCACACATTTAAAATAGTTTATTGACATGTAAGCTTCGGCACTTATTTTCATCATTATATATCTAAATTGTGATGGTATCACACCTTTTCTAAGCATGGCACACATCTAAAATAGTTTATTGACAATAAGTTCCTAAGCTGTGATGTTACAACAACTTTTGTTGGTCAATAAGTTCCTAAGTTGTGATGTTACCACAACTTTTGTTAGCATGGCATGAAAAATGTTGGTGCCTTTATTTCTGTCAGTTTTAATTGAGGTCGAGTCAAAAACTATGTTTGCCACTAATTTTCGTCCTAAATAACTTGGGCTGCCTCAGGACCCGTGCGAAAATGATTGTGTAAATTGTAAGGTTGTTAGTATGATGGTGAGGCACAAATATATAACAATAGTTTATTGACATTAAAAGAGTATATGTGAAGAGATTCAAGATGTTACATTGAAAAGAGTCTCTTCACATGTAATTTTTTAATATGTATAAGTTACATAAATTATTTTAAATATGAAGCGATGACATTAATATCGGAGACCTTTTATATTCATCCTAGTGCGATGCACACAGGTTTGGAATGCATAAGGACCCAGCAATGCACACATGTTGGATCTAATTGTTTTTTCCGTAATGTTCGGGACTAATTTTCGGTTCATGTTTGAACTCTCATTTTTTGTGAAGACGGACTTCGTTGTTCTAATAAATGACATTATTAAAAGCGAGAAACAAATTTTCCTTTTAACAAAACTATAAAAACATAAAACATTAAAATAATTAGTATATTCAAGATTATAAATTATCACTCGTGTTATAAAAAATCAGATCCAATGACCCAAGTCCGAATCATAAACCCGCTCCAATCAATCAATAGACCCGGCATTTAACTAAACACAATTTTCTTCTCCTTTATATACTTCTTCGATTTAGAAGATTCTCATTGTTAAGATGATATTGTGAAGATATTTTTATTATATTTTATTATATACTAACCCATTTTCAATATGTAACATCGACATAATTTACACAGTCATATCAAATATCAAAGTCACGCAATATTCCAAGACGTTTAATTAAGAAAGTGACATTAACACACCGCAAGACAAAAAAACTACATTAAGAGCAAAAATATAAAAACGCTTCAACAAAGTGTAGTAATAATTATTGACTAAAAATTGAATGCTCGTCACATTATTTTCAATAAACTTACTTGCTACCCCGTTTATTGGTATTACATGAAGTAAAATATTGCATGTTTAATTTGTAACGTACCATTAATATGAATGCTAAGTATTAATTCCATCGGTGGCCGTGGCGTTTTCTTGTTGTTGTTGTCTTTGTCGTTGTTGTTCATTGGCCTTTTGCATGTTTTGTTCTTGATACAATTTTTATGACTTCTCGATCTCTTTCTTTAATGCTTCTTGACGCGCTGCAAAAAACAATTAGATATAGTTGATCGTTAGTAACTTAAATACAGTTAATCAATATATTACATTTTTGATCAAATTAAAAATATTCGTGTATGTTCCACTTAATTGATAAGACAACGATGTGTAGGATCTCTTAAACCATTATAGAAGATGATGTTACTATCAAACCTCCTAAGCACCAATCTTTATGTCCTACATTGTTACACACACAAAACACACGTGAAATTTACATAAAACAATATAAATCAACATGCTAAATAAGTAAGACGATATGATGCTTACTTTACCACCATAATAAGTTGTAGCCCAATGTGCACGCGGTGTGGAGGAAGTTGTGGTTTGTTGTGAGTGATTTTTGACACATTATATAGTTGATAAAATATTTGTAACTCATGGACGGGAAGGTGAAAATACAAAACACTATTAATTGAGACATTTGAGTTGCTTGAAATCAATGTACACATACTAATTGAGATGTTTGAGTTGCTTGGAATCAATGTTGAAGGCTTCATATGATAGAATCAATTCTTGGGACATTTATTATGAGCCCTTTACATTTATAAGGCTACTTAAGCTTTATATAATATAAGATTTTGATTAATATTTCGGATATCCAAATACATATATTTTTTGAACACACACAACCTAAATCAAGAAATCCAAGAATGTATGTTGAATATTTTGTCGAAAATAAATAAGATTACATAACGTGTACACTAATTACTATATACATGTATATATGTACGTACACTTTGCTTGATTAAAACATGAACCAGATGTATGTACATGTTGTTGGACTAAAACATGGACCAAAATTATTTTTATCTAAGAACAATTGTACCAGAAACTACAACTTGGTAATCTTTTACACAACTCAATGTATGTATAAAGTTAAAACTTTCCCAAACTCAATAAAAAATTTTCATCAGAAACCAAACTTTTAGATAATGAACACATACAAAAGAAAAAGTTCTGTACAAATTAATAAGCAATTACATGACCATAACTAAAATGATATATCCAAACAAAATTTATGGAATAATAATAATTTATAAATTCTTACAATAAAATGAACAAAATACAAATAATATAACAATAATATTAATAATACACAATAAAAAGCTTGAAGTATTTAGTTTTTTGTCACACGTTTACATTTTAGGGGATAAAATTTCTACCTATAGCACGATTACGTGCATACGGGACACTACAAGTAAAATCTGCATGCCGGGAGGTGATCGTATGACCAGATTTTTTTCATTCTTGAGTTTCCAATGGAAATGCACCGTCAGTAGCATGTACGGATCCTCTTCCTTAATCCATCTATCGATGACCCACACTTCCACTTCCGATAGCTGATTCACATGTGGCTTGAAGTGAATCATGAGAAGCCGCTCTTTCTTTTCAGAGATGGAATAGGTGGAATTTGCAAAGGTGCTGATTGTAAAGTTGTTGATGGTAACCATCGTCAAGTTGAAGAATGCTAAGCCCGGGGTCGTGTTGACATATCCAGTGGTTTTGAACTTGAATCCAAATGTCGCATTGGCTTCAAGAGCGACAATTGTATTAGTTAAAGTTCGGTGCTTGACGTACATATCTTATATGTCAAGCTTAGACAACTTCATCGTACCCACATCCATGATCAGATGAATTATCAACAAAGTAGCGACAAACGAGAGGAAATGAAACAGATTGCCAATATTATGAAATTTTTCACTGTCCAAATTCCTCTGTTTGACGGTAGGGGTTCGATGTTAGTGGCGGTGGCAGTGGTGGTGGTGGTTTGTTGGCGGGGGTTCGGTGATAGTGGCGGTGGTAGTGGTAGTGGTGGTTTGTTGGTGATGGGGTTGCATTTCAATAAACGACGCCATGGAACAAAGTATAGAGTGTGATATATTTAAGAATCTTAGTTGTACTGTCTATGTGAATGGAATAAGTCTCAACTAGGCTTGTTAATTATCTGTATGCCAGGGAGGTAGTGGTATGACCAGAGCATTTTCATTCTTGAGTTTCTAATGAAAATCCACCGTCAGTAGCATGTGCAGACACTCCTCCTTCATCCATCTATAAAAACAAGGGTGAGCATGAGGTGATTTTTGGCTATATACATGTATATATGTATGTACACTTTGCTGGATTAAAACATGAACCATAAACGATGTATGTACATGTTGTTGGACAAAAACATGGACCAAAATTATTTTTATCTAAGAAAAATTGTACCAGAAACTACAACTTGGTAATCTTTTACACAATTCAATATATGTATAAAGTTAAAACTTTCCCAAACTTAATAAAAAAAAATTCATCAGAAACCAAACTTTTAGTGGAAACCTTCAAGCTACCCACATCCATGAGCAGGTGAATAAAGAGTAAAGCACCGACAAACAAAAGTAAAATAGAAGAGAATGCCAATACAATGACATTTCCCATCGTCCATCTTCTTATGTTTGATGTTGGGGCTTTGGTGGCAGTAATGGTAGTGGTGGTGGTAGTTATTTGTTGGCGGGGCAGCTGGTTTAACTCTTGCATTTCAATGTTGGTGGATGCCATCGATAGAGAAAATTGGTTTCGAGTTTTTGTTTTCTAGAAAATGAAAGGTTGAAGAGAATGAACTGTACGTGTGTATTTATAGACGATTTCAATGCATGACTTGATGCATGAAATTTGACGATTATAGCCTTGAGAGGTTAGTTTAATGGTGTGTTTTACGAGAACTGCTTAACAGCTTCACATGGGGTACATATTCTTTGGTTTCACATGCAACTTGTATTTATAGAAGAGAGATTGAAAAGAGGGAAAGGCATGCGTATATGCATGTAAATGAAGGGAACAAGCCTTTTCTAATGCTCCAATAAAGATTTCCATTAATGTATATACCAATTACTACAAGCAAAAAGATATAGCAACCATGTCATTCCAAACTTATATGTGTCAATGGGGAGAGATATGGATACTTCAGAGGTGGTAGAGGATTGAGGCAAGGTGAACCAATATCCCTTACATTTTCACTCTTGTAATATAGATTTTAAATCTAATTGTGAAAGATGAAATCAAGAAGGATAAATCATTCAAGTACCACTTTGGTTGTAAGCAGCTGAAAATCACACATTTATGCTTTGCAGATGATGTAATAATGCTATGCCATGGTGGAGTTGAATTCGTGCAAACTCTAAAGAAGGCTTTGGATAAGTTTAGTGCAATTTCTGGCCTTTATCCAAACCTTGGAAAATGTACTATTATCTATGGAAGCCTGGATGATGCATCCAAGAATGACATAAGCAATATTTTCCTTTTTAAAGAAGGTAAACTCCCAGTAAGATACTTGGGAGTTCCTTTGGTTACTATGAAGATTGGATTTGCAGATTGCAAAAAACTAGTGGATAAAGTTCAACAAAAGCTTAGTGACTAGAAGAATAAAATCCTATCATATGCGGGAAGAGCTCAACTTATAGCTTCTATTCTAGCTTCAATGCAAGTTTATTGGTGTTCTGTTTTTCTTCTTCCAAAGACTGTTATTAATGACATTGAAAAGCTTTTTAAAAGGTTCTTATGAAATAGTGGGGAACTGCAAAGGAAAAGCTAAGGTAGCATGGTTGGATATCTGCAAGCCAAAAGATCAAGGGGGTTTAGGATTTAAATCTTTGGAGCTATGGAATAAGACTTTGCTTATTCAACACTTGTGGAATGTAGCATCAAGGAAAGAGTCCCTATGAAAGTGGATTAATGTGGTGAAACTGAAAAATAGGAGTGTTTGGGAAGTGGTAGTTGATCCTAAAGACAATTTGGGATGGAAATGTATTCTTTACCCTTGAGACATGGTAGGAAGTCATATGAGATACAAGATTGATGATGGCAAGGGCATTAAAGTTTGGCATGACAAATGGAACAGTGGCATATCATTATCCAATATCATATGTAAGAAAGATATTTTCTATGTTGGGTTTAATGATCAAGACAACATTGCAGATGTTATGGATGAACATGGATGGAAATGGCCTCAAAGCTGGTTAGTTAAATTCACTTGGCTCAACAATATATGTAACACCCCAACCCGACATGGATTCGGAGTGCTACAGTATGGTGACATATCAAAGCATACAAAGCATACAACGTAAGCGGAAGACTTAAAACAACAGGTTACAATGAAAAAAATCTGAAAGTACAAAGGAATACTAAAACTATAAAAGAAAAGAGAGTACAAACTAAACAAGGTCTAAACTAATCCAAATCCAAAACTAGTCCAGATGAAATGGGCTTCTAGTCCATGGGGTAGTCCACTAAAGCTCTATAGCACTCTTCACCCACCCAGCTTCCAACCTAAAACCTGCCGCAGGTAAAATACTATAGTCAAAAACCGCATTACTCAAATCAAGTATAAAATCAAACCCGCTTACTTATCAAATCATTAAGTGATCTCAAAATCCAATACTCGCATAATATTCCAAGGCATATATCATACTCACTTCAAAACTCAATCATATCGCAATACTTATTCATACTCATATTATTCAAAACTTATCTCAATAGAAGGACTTCTGCTTGGCAACTTGGCAGGCGTTGGTCGAGGATCAATTTTTAAGAAAATGGTTATAGTTTAGGTTTATCATGTACCTAGTTCTCTATAACCTTGGCTCTGATACCAATCTGTAACACCCCCAAAAATCGTACAGCTGAAGACTTACAAGCTTTTGTGGTGTTACGGGGATTGGTACCATCACTAGTATAGATAACAAGATCATAGATAGAGAATAAAAGTAAACCAAATCAACAAAGTTAAAGTTTACATTCATTCCAAGATCTTAGGGTTCAAAGGCCCAAATAGATAGCATAAAAGATAGGTCCAAATTTATTATCAGAGTGCATATCGATTTCCCTCAAACCAGCCCAAGTCCAAAGCAAGCTTCACCAAAGTCCAAGCAAAAAGCTTTCATCAATTACCTGAGAAAAACATGCTTAAAAGTCATTCGTATCAAGGATTAGGAGCAGTTTTGATGCAACGAGGGAAGGTTATGGCTTATGCTTCCCGACAGATTAAGACTCATGAGGAGAAGTATACCACTCATGATTTGGAATTAGGAGCAGTAGTCTTTGTGCTTAAGTTGTGGAGACATTACCTTTATGGTACAAAGTTTGTTGTCTTTACCGACCACAAGAGTTTACAGCATATCATGGATCAGAAGGAGTTGAACATGCGACAACGGCGATGGTTAGAGACGTTGAGTGATTATGATTGTGAGATTCGATATCACCCTGGAAAAGCGAACGTTGTGGCTGATGCTTTGAGCCGAAAGGAACGGTTGAAGCCACTACGAGTTCGAACTTTGGTGATGACGATCAATTCGAATTTACCCGCCCAGATTTTGCAAGCTCAAGAAGAAGTAGTGAGACAAGTAAATCTCAAGGAAGAGAAACTTGATGGAATGATTGAGAAGGAGAAGTTGGAGAAACGAACGGATGGAACTTTGTGTTACAAAGGAAGAAGTTGGGTGCCTTTGTTTGGAGGACTAATGTAACACCCCAACCGTTCCTTTGTATGCACCCTGCTCGCAGGACAGGTATACACATATCATAAAATGGCCAGGAGATCTCATAATCATAATCATATCATATAAAGTGGGGACGCCGTGGATCAATCACACCTCCACAGAAAGTGTCATGCCGTCGGTGCCTCGATGACACGCCCATGGTACCTCCATGAGTAGTTAGAAAACTCGGGCATGAGAAGGGAACGAAGCATACATACATACATATAATCATAGCAGCATATCCGAATCATAGCATATCATAGTCATAATCAGAGGAGTATCAATGAATGTGAATCATATATCCAAGGGATCATATCAAAGGAATCATAATAAACGAATCATAAGGGATCATAGCAATGGCTTAGGGAATCATATCAAGATAACGAATCAAAATCAAGATCAGGTCCTGAGAGAGAAAGCACCCTTACT